>PVKC010006600.1:0-30835 GCA_004027635.1 Crocidura indochinensis
TTTCGGGGATCTTTTCTCCAATGTCTTCACACACCTCCGCTCTCAGTGGCCAGGCACACGCTGGAGCACACAACCAGTGTCCGTGGCAGAGTCATTCTGAACTGACCAGGTTCCCTGTCCGGTCGCCATTCAGCCACTTGAAAAGTCCTCTGATTGTGTCTCATCGGACTCTCCCTGGGCAGTTGGAGTGCACGGCTGCTTAGTCGAGTAACAGAGTCGGGTGGGGCTTACAGAGAGCTGGCCCCCCGCACCAATTCATCTGGGCTATTGGCAAAAGAGAGCTAACCACAGTTGGGAGAAGGGGGTGTCGCTAGGAAAGGGGGAGTGCAAACAAAAGAGAAAAAGAAGGGGAAGATTTCAGTGGGACTGTGAGGCCACCTCAGAGCAACCTTGAGCACTACCTTTCGCCCGCCCACCTTCCTGATAAATGGAAGGACCCCCGAATCCAGAAAAGTAGCTCGCAGATCCCTTCTCTCTGACCTCACCCTCCTACCCTTTATTCTATGAAGAAAAAAAAAAGTATTCTAAACAAGAAGACAAAGCGGAGATTTGGTCTGTGCACTCTGTGTCACCAGTTCCCACCGAGGGATTGTACAAGTCGTAGCTCTCAGGAGTTTAGGAGGTGAAACTTCTTGAAAGGGCGCAGTGGTTTCACCCGTCCACAGCCCACTGGCGGCCCACGAACTCCATTGGCGGGACCGAAGGCTCCCTCAGACTGAGGAACTAGCCCTTCTGGCTCCCTGGCCCCTGCCAGATTCTTGTAAACCCTTCTGCACGCAGGCAAGTTTGGTGCGGAGTGTCCCCAGAACCACCATATGGCTGCCCTCGGAAAATTCTCCGATTCCAGAGCACCCGAGCTTCACTTTGCTTAAAAATGGGTCTCCTTCGTTAGAAAGAGAAGTCCTTTAACCATCGGAAATATGGGGCCTGTTGGAAGAAGAGATTGGAAAAGCAGGAGGCTGCAGCCGAAAATGTCTCCTTTATTTGTTGCTTATTTTCTGTATCAAAGACCTGACAGGAGCCTAGTGATTCACTTTTTACACCCTGAGAAAATTAGCCAGCATCTGGTTGATAACGGAGACTGTTGACACCTAGGTTTGTCAAGGGCCACCATAGAGCTGAAGACAGGCTGGGCAGGAAACAAGCCGCCACTTTCCCGAATCTGACCTCAGATAGTCAACTACAAGAACCAAAATCTCTGGCTTTGAATGGGTGGTCCGCGGGTCCCTGGCTCCCTATGGGCACCCAAGAAATTCATATTCCCACCACTACTGGAGGCGCTGTGCTGGAGGGGGTTCCTACTTGGACTTCGGACTATTCAACACCCAAGCTGGACCCTGACTCTGAGGCTGGCAGAGTCCGTTTTTCACCACCACAATTGCTTTTTTTTTTTTAAATGACTATTAAGGATAAAGCCTGACTTTAGGAATAATATTTGCTTTTATAATTAGCTCCCTTTGATGTGCCAGTCCTCCACACCCTTCCTTAAAACATTGCTTTCTGTGCACCATAAAAGCTATTACGAAGTTGTTACTGCCCATAGAAAACACCCCACTCACTCACCCTCAATGTTGAAGAGTCAAAGCAAGAGAATCTGGTCGGGAAGGAACAAGGAAGCTGATTAGCCCTGAAAGTTCCTCACCCTCAAACCCCTTCAGCGAGGAGGCTGAGCATTTGTGTACTTTGCGAATGGAATTAGGGTCCAGCTACTGATGGGAACTTTGGACAAAAGAATTAGTATCTGATTCATCATCCTGAGAAATATGTGCAGACCCTTCACATTTGCACATGCGCGCGCCACACACACACACACACACACACACACACACACACACACACACACATTGCCATCCCTGATTTGCCATCCCAAGGAGAGGTGAAGTTGGAGAGAGCTTCTGCTCAGGCTGAGATCCAGGTGGGTTTAATTTCATTCTCATTCCTTCCTTACAGTATGACGTGTCTGGTGCACAGCATATTTTAAAGTTACAAAATAAGAAAGAATCGTAATCCAATACTTTTTATCTTCCTTATTTCCTTAACTGCACATCTTCACCCTCCCTTGCTCCCCAGCTAATTTTAAGTGATTTGTTTGGCTCAAGGATTTAACATGATTCTCTTGCCAGATTTCAAGGAAGAGAGATTGAAAAGAACAAAGCACAGAGGGGAAAGCGACATGCTTGGAAGACATGTTAAGACACATTTCTTAAAATGAGATTAAAAACATTTTTAAAAGTTTGTCGAACAAGAATGTGTGTATGTGGACTCTTGGTCATTTAGAAAAGAAAATATGACTTCGGAAAATCTCAGAGGTACTATAGAGGATACAACATATAGGTCACACATACATACAATATACACAATCAGAGCACATACTTTGCACGCAGGAGGCCCGAAGTTCGAACCTTAGCACCACATGGTCCCCTAGCAGAGAGGTAGGAATAGTCCTCAAGTAGCATAGGGTGTAACACAAAAGGAAAAATAAAGCAATGCATATGATCACATTCATTCACAAACATTTAGAAACTCACAAACATTTAGAAACACACGCCCCCAATTCACACAGGGTCCCCCAACCTATCACCAACTTAGCATCTAATTTCCCAGTTGTTTGAACAGACCTGTGGGCGACCCACTATCTAGGAGCTCAACGGAGCCAGGAGACTACTTGGGTTCTAAAATCCCCTCCAATGTCCGGCAGACCTATTGGGCTGTTAGCCTGGCTCTTCCAGGAGGGAGACAACGCGTCTCAGTCGCCCACCCCCGCGACCCTCGCTCGGCCTGGCACAATTTTTGCCGGTTCAGATGCCAGCCCGCTTCCGCGCCCTGGCGCCCGCGCCAGTTTTAGGGAGACGTCCCCTCCCCCTGACCTTTCCCTATCAGAAACCAGACGGCGGCCACAGTCCCCGAGGCTGCGCCAGGGGGGAGAAGGAGGAGGAGGAGGAGGAGGAGGAGGAGGAGGAGCTGGGTCGGGGAGGACGGGCCCGATTCGGCTGCCCGTCCTATCCCATCACACAGACATCAGCTCTCCGTTTCTTCCGCTTTATGATCGCTCCAGATGACAGGAGGAGTGGAGCGGGACCGAGACGAAAAGGGGGTGCGGGGTGGGGGTAAAGAAAAAAGTTATGTCATAAAGATAGCCATAAACCGGAGCTGTGACTCACCTGCCCTTAGCCGCAGGTACGGGTTTCACGGCCGCGTATCCACTCGGCAAGCCGGGAAGCCCGGCTCCGCTTTGCTTAACGTCATCCGGCTCGGCTGACTCAGACGGGCCGAGTTTCTAGTGACCTAGCAAAAGTGGGGTTCGTTCCTCTTTCCTGCCCGAAGCCCGGAGAGGGTGACCCGGGAATAGGCATTCTCCCATCTCTCGGGAGTGTTGAACTTGGGGTTCAGGAATCAGGAGGGTGTGCGCCGGCTGGAGGAACAAGAGCTGGCTTGGAGGGGAGCCCCGCAGGCAGCCAGCCGCACTGGGTCGAGGACGTGGGGGAGGACTCTGGGGGGTCAATTAGCCGGTCCTCCTTACTCCCCCCCCCCAAGCTCAGCCGCAAAGCAATCGCCCCCAATCCATCTCCTCCGTCGCAGCTCCCTCTAAAAAGCCTAAACCCTGCTGGCAGTGCAGCCCCGCCTTAGTTCCCTTCTTTTCCCTCGTCCTGGGGGTAGCACGCACGCACCCCGGCACACCCCCGAGGCCCCGGTTCTCCTCTCCTCCACTCTCCCCACCCCACCCCCAGCCTCCCGGCTTAAACCAATGACGCCGCAGGGCAAACAAAGTGCGGGCCGGGCCGGGGGAGGGGTGCGAGGGAGGGGGCGCGCTTGGCGGCGGCGGCGGCGCGGCGGGGCGGGAGGCGGCGGCGGCGGCGGCGGCACTGGCGGGCGGGCGGCCGCCTCGCAGGTGCACCTCGGGCTTTGTAGGTGCGAGCGTCTTTGTGGCGCGGACAAATGGGGAGAGGACGAGGAGGTGGGCACTCGCGCGACGACGTAAGCTCCACATCAGCTCCACTGCACTCGGCTCGCACAGGCCTCCTCGCGCTCACTTCCCGCGGAGGCGCTCCCGGGCGCTCCCCGCGCTCCCGCCCGCCGCCGCCGCCGCCGCCGTCTCCACCGCGCCCGCTCGGCTTCCTCCTCCTTCTCCTCCTCCTCGCTCGGGCGGCGTGGAGCGCGCGGCGTAGCTGAGCTGGGCAAGCTGAGGCTGCTCGGGTTCGCTTCCCCGCTCCCCCTAACCTTACAGCACACCCCCCAGCCGGCCCCCTGCTTCGCCCGCCCGGGGCTGGATGGTTGCAGCGGGCAGGGTGGCTCCAGGATGTTAGGGACTGTGAAGATGGAAGGGCATGAAAGCAGCGAGTGGAACAGCTACTACGCGGACACACAGGAGGTGAGTGAACGAACAAGGAGAGCGGCCGGCGTGGGGAACCTTCCCGGGGATCCGACCCGTGTGCCCGGGGAAAACGGACCCAAGCGGGACTGCAGAGGAACGGATGATTGACTAGGGCGCCCGGGCACTTCTCCCCGTGCCACCTTGGCGGTGCCTGCTCCGCGCACGCACGAGGAGTTGCAGGTCGGCCTCTAAGTCCAACTGCACGGTGCATCGAGCTGGAGAAGGGTGCTATTTTTTAATTGGTTTGTCTGTTTGGGGGTTGTTTTGTTGCTTAAATTTTTGTTTTTAACTCGCAGTTTTGCAAAGCACCAGCTCTGGCTGGGCATCATGTTTCTCTTCCCCGCCAGACTGCCAGAGCCCGGCCCGGGCACCGTGCAGGTTGGCGGGCTGGCCCCAGCAGCAGTTAGAAACAACTATATAGAAGCTATTAGAGTCCGCTCTCGGGACGGTCGCTTTGGCGGTTGAATGCTCGGCTATCTCCCGATAAAAGCGCGCTGCTGTTAAGTTCAGAGTCCCCATAAACAAACGATTCCGAAATTTTATTAAACTTTCAAAGCCCTCTTTTTGCGGAGAAGTGTGTTCATTCCATTCTAGAACCGCTGGGTGGCACTGGTGGGAACCGACTCCCCCCACTTTCCCGCCCCCCCCCCACTCCCGGTATTGGGGTAGAGAACCTGTTTCTTTTCATTGTCCCCAGGGTGGCACGTTCGTTAGGTTTATTTTACAATGTTCACAAAGGGATTGCGAGAAGAATCAGGTAAAGTCAGGACGGCCACCTAAAAGCCTATTTTCTGCAACGACTAGCAATAATTCTCCCCAAAGTTTACCAACTGCTTTTGACAATCTTAGGGAGAGGAAAAGAAAAGGAACTCGAAAAGTAAAAAATACTTTAAGATACCGGAAAATAAAGAATCAGGAATGATTTTCATGTTGACTTATTTAAATATGAATGCTAATATATTCACAAACAACTTTGGTATTTGCATAACGTAAGTGTAGTTACCTAAATCTGTTCACTTTTATGTTTTCAAGGAAAGTTATGTTACTAAGGAAAATAAGCTCCAGGAGATCGTTTTCAAATGAAATGATTAGACCATGTCATTTTTTTTATTACTAACTTCAGAATCTTATGCACACATTCATTCAGAAGTGCTGGAGACGGACCCCAGCCAGGGCCTGGTTAGGACGCTATATTTTCCAGGCATCAAGTGCGTTCCTAAATTAACACTGTTACAAGTGTTTTCCTCTACGAGTTTAAAAGGAGGATTGGTACTGTCATTTGTACCCACCAGTGAAAAGAACTCCCATACAAGTTAGTTCAGAACTGGATAGTGAAGTGTCAGAAAAAAAACCATAATTTTTTATTTTGGAATTTTTATACTATCTTTGATAGTATTCACACCGTTACATATTCAGTTTCAAAAGCCAAGTTTCAAAACGAACGAGGCAACAATACAGTGCTTTTAAAACAACATTAATTGGACAAATTGTATCAACTAAATTTCTCAACGTTAGAGTATCAGAAATCAGGTAACATTATTCCAAGTTTTATTTAGTTGGTTAAAGAAGTGCCGGTGGAAGCTCATGATAGATGTATGAAGTACTTAGATTATTATGCATCCTTCTCAACTCTTGTAGTTTCCCCCTCAGAATTTACAATTTTCGCTGTTTAATTATATCATTGCTGCAAGTGAGTAGAAAGCAATGAGTGCAATAAACAAAAATGCAATAAACGCATTAATAATAATGCAATAAACAAAAAGTAACCTTTGGAGGGGAACTGCTAAAACAGTAATGCCAGCTGTTGGGAAATGGTCCTGGCAGTTGATTTGCTTTATCAGGGAGTTTCATTCACAGCCACCGGCACTCCCGAGGCGGCTATGCAGTGTGTTTTGGGGGTGGGGTGGAGGAAGAGGGACTACATCGGGAACCCTTCGCGCCCTTATGGTGGAATGGACAGGAGGTCAGAAATCAACTCTGATTTGGGCATCTGAAACCTAATTCGCCTAAAAGGCCGCTTTGCAGAAGCCAGTCTGGGTGGAGACTGGGGACCCACCTGCGGAGGTTGGAGGAGGTGGCAGAGAGGGCCTAGGAGTTGGCCCCCCGAGCCTGGCGTGTAAGGCGATTACATATCTTCCTGGGGACATATTTTCTGTGAGCTCTGGTCTTTCATGCCTGCCGCGCTCGGATTTCTCCCCCGCGGTGCAACACGTCTCTCTGAGCATTCTGGCCTGAGCGCTGGCCCAGGGTGGGGGTAGGGGGTCCCTGGCTTTGCCTAGCAGTTTTTCTGCCAACCAGCCGGGGATGGGTCGGCCTCCCGCGCACCCACCACTCACTAACCCCGCCCTTCGGGGCCTCTCCTGGTTCTCTGTGCTCCATCCAGGCCTACTCCTCGGTCCCCGTGAGCAACATGAATTCGGGCCTAGGCTCCATGAACTCCATGAACACCTACATGACCATGAACACCATGACGACCAGCGGCAACATGACGCCGGCCTCGTTCAACATGTCCTACGCCAACCCGGGCCTGGGGGCCGGTCTGAGCCCCGGCGCTGTGACCGGCATGCCGGGGGGCTCGGCGGGCGCGATGAACAGCATGACGGCGGCGGGGGTGACGGCCATGGGGACCACCCTGAGCCCGGGCGGCATGGGCGCGATGGGTGCGCAGCCCGCCGGCTCCATGAACGGCCTGAGCCCCTACGCGGCTGCCATGAACCCCTGCATGAGCCCCATGGCGTACGCGCCGTCCAACCTGGGCCGCAGCCGGGCCGGGGGCGGCGGCGACGCCAAGACCTTCAAGCGCAGCTATCCGCACGCCAAGCCGCCCTATTCGTACATCTCGCTCATCACCATGGCCATCCAGCAGGCGCCCAGCAAGATGCTCACCCTGAGCGAGATCTACCAGTGGATCATGGACCTCTTCCCCTACTACCGGCAGAACCAGCAGCGCTGGCAGAACTCCATCCGCCACTCGCTGTCCTTCAACGACTGCTTCGTCAAAGTGGCGCGCTCCCCGGACAAGCCGGGCAAGGGCTCCTACTGGACTCTGCACCCGGACTCGGGCAACATGTTCGAGAACGGCTGCTACCTGCGCCGCCAGAAGCGCTTCAAGTGCGAGAAGCAGCCGGGGGCCGGCAACGGGAGCGGGGCCGCGGGCGGCAGCACCAAGGGGGGCCCCGAGAGCCGCAAGGATCCCTCGAGCGCCAACCCCAGCGCCAACTCGCCCCTCCATCGGAGCGTGCACGGGAAGGCCGGTCAGCTAGAGGGCGCGCCGGCCCCCGGGCCCGCCGCCAGCCCCCAGACTCTGGACCACAGCGGGGCGACGGCGACAGGGGGCGCCTCGGAGTTGAAGACACCCGCCTCCTCGGCAGCACCCCAGATCAGCTCCGGCCCTGGGGCGCTGGTCTCCGTGCCCCCTTCGCACCCGGCGCACGGCTTGGCGCCTCACGAGTCCCAACTGCACCTCAAAGGGGATCCGCACTACTCCTTTAACCATCCCTTCTCCATCAACAACCTCATGTCCTCCTCGGAGCAGCAGCACAAGCTGGACTTCAAGGCCTACGAGCAGGCGCTGCAGTACTCGCCCTATGGCGCCGCAGCCTTGCCCGCCAGCCTCCCCCTCGGCAGCGCCTCGGTGGCCACCAGGAGTCCGATCGAGCCCTCAGCCCTGGAGCCGGCCTACTACCAAGGTGTGTATTCCAGACCTGTCCTAAACACTTCGTAGCTGCCCCAACACAGGGGATTGTCGGCATGGCCAAGGTAGCAGAAGAGAGAGAGAGAGAGGAATCAACAAAAACCCACTCACCAAGCCGACAAATAATGCAATCCCAACTTTTTTTATTCCTTTTTCCTTTCTTTATTGTGGGGGGTGCACATCTTTTCCCCCCTGTGCAAAGGACTGTTACTTTGTTAATGTATTCAAAATGCCTTGTGTATATTATTACTGAGGAAAAACCAACCCCCAGCCAAAACTTCCCCTGCAAGGTTTAATGATCCACGAGTGTATATAAAATCCTACTTCCTTGGCCCTCCTCACTTTCCCCCCACCCCAGTCCGGAGAAGGGTTTATTTAAAAAAAGAAAGGAAGATGGTCAAGCTTGTAAAATATTTGTCTGTGCTCCCCACCTTCTCACCTGACCCCTCACAAGTTTACAGGTCTTCTGTATGGCAATACTCTTAACCTTACAAACTGAAAGGTGAAGAAACAAGTAGACACTAGGGACTGCTAAAAGTATTGAAGGATAGTACTGCTGTAAGGCAGTAAACTATAAACAGATAATAGACATCAAAGCCATTTGATTTTCAGTTGATGTTTCAGAAATTTTCAGAGAGCAGAGGTTAAGCTGGAATACATATCCACCATGTGCCATTGTCATTATGCAGCTGTTCAGATATGTAGGCATCATTCATGTATGCATGAGAGAGAGAGGTAATAATAGGTAAGTAGTAAAAATGCCACAGTTCCTAGGTTGCCTGGCCAAGAAGTTACAAAGACACCCCTGCTTCTTTGTCTTCTACTCAGTATAGTTCTAAGAAGCAATTCCTCAAGAATTACTCTCTTTATACACTCTGCTTCTTGCTTTGCAGAGTATCATGGTCATGTCATTCTGAGGTCACATAACATGTATAAAATTAACTTCTATACCATTTAAAGAATATTTTTTCCAGGAAAACGGGACTATTACAATGTTAGAGGAAATTGCAGGGAGGTGTATTTGAAATTTTGGACCAAGATTTCAAAATCCAATTGATTGTGGCCATTTTAATTATTGCCATCCTGTGCTTGTTTCATTCAGTGTTAAATGCACTTTTCACAGTTAGAAATGGTGTTAGTATAGACAGACAGTTTCATTATTATTTCTCTTTGCTGTCTCGATGTTAATTTATTGCATGGTTTTTCCTTTACAGCTGAATTGCTTTAAATGATGGCTAAATTACAAATTAAAATGTTAATTTTATCAATGTGATTGTAATTAAAATATTTTGATTTAAATAACAAAATGATAAAAAAAATTAAGCTGTGGAATATGTTCTTGATCATTTGCAGTTAAGGACTTCAAATAAATCAAATGTTAACAAAAATGATTTTGGTATTTTCCTTAAAGTCAAAACAAATATTAAGAATATGTTTTTTCTAATCCCAAAGCTGAACTTAAAGTACAAAGAGGAAAAAAGTGAGAATTAGTTCAAATGTTTATTACATGAAAATGAGGCAAGTAGAAAATAGTTAATGAAGTTTTCCAAAAGTGGTTAAAATTTTTTACTTACGATGGCAAGAGATTTTTAAAAATCATTTTATTTCCAATAACGTTTACTTCAACTTTGAACATGGACTTAATCCTCTGCTGTTTCCTTTGAGCCATTCCATAATGAAATCTAATAGTGATAATTTCCCCCTATTTCGTTTTTGATTCTCTGACAAATGTGTAAGGATCAAATGTTCGTTGTGGCCGGTAAAATTAAGTTGTAGCTACAACAAAGAATCCTGAACTTGGTTTCATTAAAAGAGAAACAAAACTTAAGCGGTGGTGGTAATTGTGGAACGGGCCAAAGAAGGCCAGTTAATTCATTCCTGCAGGGGCAGCTTGATGCCACCAGCATATTTCAGGGTGGTAGTTACTTTGCAACTTTTAGAAGATTTATTTATAATATTGTTTCTCAAAAATACCATTGCGGAGCCATTAAAGCTGATGATTTTGTTTGCCTTCTAAGAAGCTTTTAAAGGCAACTCCACACCCCTACCGAGGCTTGAGATCACAAAATCATTAATCTCCTTTGATAGCAGGCTCACTTTCCAGTCCACCTATTTCTTTGTCAGTCTCATTGCGATTGACATCAACAATAACAACAGCAGCCCAAGGAGAGGCCAGTCTGCCTGAGCCCTTGTGTATGAACTCCATCCTCGCCAGCGCTTGAACTTGGGCAGCTTTAATTCTGATGGTCCCACTCCACACCCCAGACAAGATTAAAAAAAAAAAACAAAACAACCCTCTGAATCCCTTAATTATCCCGTAATTGCCACCCCAGATGAGAGAATGGGTGTCTTGTAGCACTTGAGGAAACCTCAGAGGAAATTACATCCCCTCTCTTCAATCCAAGTCAAGAAATGAGAAAGAAACGACTGGTTTGGGTCACCCCAAAATCTAGTTTGGAGGTCTTAGGCAAAGCGTTAGAAATCCCAAAGAAAGGGAAGGACTTTCAAATCCTGTAGCTGTTCACGTAATTCTATAGCTATATGTATGTTTCTGTAGCAGGGAAAGCAAACTTAGGCCAATTCGAGCTCCAAATGTAAAGTAAAAGAACCTGCTACGCGGGCTCGCAATTTTACCAGGCCCACAGTCTAGCCTCTAAATCCTTCAACTTCTCTGGCGGTCGGTTCCCTAGGGCTTGTCCTCATCCCCGTCGTCGCTGTGTTAAGCAATGTCCATGCTTTGCCTTCCACGCAGGAGGTTAAAGTCAGTCTTCCTTCGCCAGCCTGCCCTCTTCGGAGAAATGTTTTTGCCCTGGACTTGCGTGGGGCCAGAAGCTCCACTGGTAAGACGGAGGCCGCCTGGCAGAACCGCTTGGAAGGTGGCAGAGAGCAGCTGTGCCCCCCAAAGTCGCAGAGGGTCCCCACTGAGTCGCCCGACGCGCTCGACCCGCTCCGGGCGGTGAGATCCGCGCCCCGCGTGCAGGGACGCGCGCGCGCGGCTGGGCGGCCTGGGCAAGCCGGTTGCCACCGAGCAGGACCGAGAGCGCCTGGAGGTGACAAGTGCAGTTGCTTCTCCATTGTTTGAGCGTTTTCCCCCTCCTAACGCATAAATCTTGTGTTGAATCCAAGCCCCAAAAGTCAACAAAGAAGGCCGGGCGCTTCGTTACAGCTGTGCGGCCCCAAACGCCCGCGTTGCCGCCGAGGCCCCCGCTGCGTAATCCCTTCCTCGGAAACCCGGACACATAAACGTCCGAACGCCCGGTGCTGGGGCGCCGCGCCGGGGCCAGGAGGAAAACATCTGTGCTTCGGAGGGGGTGCTGGGCGGTCCTCCAGCACGCCGTTTTCCCGCCACCCCCAACCCGCCCGACCCCCTCGATTCTGCCCTCGACTTTCGGGCTTTCTAGTCTAGGGCTCCTGCAGAAGCGGCCGGGCCAGAAGTTGCCCGCGATTCCGCCAAGCAAAGGCAGGCGCGCAGCTTAGGTGGTTGGTTCTGCAGGGGGAGGGGGCAGGGAGAGGAGGGAGGGGTGCGCAGGGAAATCTGCCGGAAGACCCCAGGGCCAAGCTCCCCCCCACGGCCCTGCGGGCTGCCAACTGCCAGCCCAGCAAACAGTGCGAAAACAAGAAAAATATTTGGAAAGGAAAAAGTCTATAATGTTGGGGAGAATTGCATACATTTCTTTCACCTCCTTGTTTCAGGCCTGGAACTTAAAAAAAACGGATTGAAGAAAGAGGGTTGGGAGGGGGAAGGAAAAGGAGAAGAGAGAAGAGAAGAGAAGAGGTGAGGAGAAAAGAGGAGAGGAGAGGGAAATTAAATATTGAGAAGAGGACACGCTCACCAGGTCTGTTTAGCAGAAACGGCAAAACTGCACAGTATCTAGAAGTGTTCCTAAGTAGAAGTCAGCATGGGATATTGATTCTGGTTTCCAATTGATGGCAACATTTGAACTCAAAATGAAATTTAATTTCCATCTTCTCTTCCCGATTCTCTCAAAACAATAAACTAGTGAGAATGAGTGTGGGAGGACAGATTAAATAAACAAATCCTATTAAAGTTCTGAACTTGTGTTCGTTTTCTGAAGGCTAGATACTTTACTGATTTCACTCGAAGTGTAAAAAAAAAGTCTTTTTTTTTAAAAGTCTGACAGATTTGAATACATCACAAAATAAATCCTGAAGTAATCAAAAACTAAAACCTCATTTTATTGCTCTTTAAATAACTGGGTTTAGTTTCATGAAAACGCTTATTTTTAAAAATAAAAATAAACCCATATCAATACAAATTCCTCTCAATGCAGACCAAAGTAGTCGACCTATAGCCCAAATTAATTAACCTTTCTGCAAGATCAATTGGTCTTCTGTTGATTTAGCAGTAATATTATAGAACATTTAGCTTTAATGTATTTTAATGTGATACCTCAACATGTCAGGAAGAAAAATACTCATTGAAACTATTACATTGGTTAAATCATTTGGTTGCTGTTTAATACATTTGTTTAAAAATACTTTCAAAGTTAGACCTAATTTCATATTTGAACTGTAGTAATCTATATATACTTAATTATGTAGAGTTAAGATAATCCTAATTACCTTAGGACAAATTATGTTCAAAAGATTGTAAACTTCCGAGTTCAAATGATTAATAAATATATTTTGAAATAAGCTTTTCCCAAACTGAAAGGCTCATTAGCATCAATAGAAACTCATAAGAATAAGAATATATATCAAAGTATGTTGGAAGATTTTATAATCTTACTATTAAAAATCATCCATTTGGGAAGCACAAGGTTTTTTGAAAGTAATCATTTATTCAAATTTTGGTGTTTACTGATTACCTATTTTGTGTGTACCCAAAGAACATTTTATATCAGGTTAATTTAAATGTTCTTTTTCTTCCAAATAGAGAAGTGTGGGGCCATAGTGCTTTTGTTGGTGTTTCTCTTTATAGCTGCCACTCTAGTTAGGTTCTTTCTATCAGTTGAACTTTGGACATCTCAAAATGCAGCTCACTTTTTAACTCTGTAGCCATCATTCTAACAATCAATATGAGGCTGGAAAATACCCATGCAGTCCAGTGTTAACTTGTAATTTAAATATATTTCCCTGCCATATACTTTAAAAAAACATTTGACAAAGAGGAAACACTTGCTAACTTTCTTTATATAACTTCCGGATTTCTCCGATTATGTGAGCTATGCCTACACAGTATCAAAGAAAATGCTCCTGACTGGTAAGTGATCCCTTCTTCATTTTCAGAAATTGAGGCATATTTCTACATCCATACTACTTCATGATTCTCCGGGGTTCTCTCTACAGAGGTTGCTGTTACCTTAGAGTGCAAAGGCAGAATATTCTTCTTCAACATCTTAGAAAAGGGACTTAATGGAAGTAAGTGCTGGAGAATCTTAGAATACAGGTGGTAAGGCAGTCAAATTGCATAGAGATTAAGTTCAGGACTCTATCAGTGGCCCTGGCAGGCCTGGCAGAGTTCTAAATGCGGGGTTTCTATGGATTGACTTTGTATTACTCAATTCCTTTTTAGAATACACATTAGGGGCTTTGTTTCTTAAAAAAAAAAAAAAAAGTCCCGAAATAAACGAACAGTAAAACAGCAATCTGGAAATACCCCCAAACTATTGCCTGAAAATAGGGAACAATACATTCAAATGAAAACGCCTTTCGCTTCACCCAGCACTTTCCCATGGAATTTTAGTTACTCCTTTTCTTGTCTAACATATATTAGAAGTCCCCTCCCTTCGAAGTCATTTTTCTTCCTATATTTAGTGGGGAGGGTGTATTTTTGGAGGAGGGAGGAACTAGGCTTCGCCCTGGGCTCTACTCCTGCAGCGTAGATATTCTTTGTAGGACTAAAGCGACGGGGCTGGTTTTGAAACGTTCTTCCTAGCTCTCTGGGTGCCACCTAAGAGCTTGGACTTCACTCAGGCAACCCAGCGACGAACGCCTAAGTCAACAACTGCTCCAACTCCTGCTGCTCTCCCCCTCCCACCTTAGGTGGAAGCCGATTTCGCGAGCTCAGGCTGCAATGATCCGTGCCGCAACGCGGGGCCCCGTCCAGGTTTCCTTGCCTCTCGCTGGAATCACACATTGCCTTCTGCTGACACGCGCTTCCTTTGTGTTTATGCCTGGCTAATATATTAATGGGGCGGATAACCCCGGTCCTTTGAGGAGGGGCGGTGGGAGACTTGGAAACAGGAAAGGGGGTAAAGGCAAGCGAGCAGAGCAGCTCTCTCCGGGGTGACCCTTGGGCCAGAGAGTTTAGAGGCGGGTGGGGATGCCAATGATCTGAGATGGGGAAGGTTCAGGTGGATGGCGCTGAAAGCAAACTCAAGTGCCTGCAACAAGTTTTTCCAAGGGATGAGGTGATGCTCCTGTGCTGTTCGGGACTCAGCTGTGGGTGGTTGGAGGCCTTGAGCACTTGAATAAAGCCGGCTGGCCAAGCACCCGGGTGGGGAGTGCGATCTTCTCTCCACCTGCCCAGGCCCAGAGCTGGGCTTCGTTGTGCCTCAAGTCACATGAAATGGGCTCCGCGTGCCAGCTCTCGTTTTTAGAGCTCAGAGCTTCAGAGCAAGCGGCCAGTGATACTTTGGCTCTATGAGTTACACTTCAAGACTTTCGACTTGGGGCCTGAGAGATAGCATGGAGGTAAAGAGTTTGTCTTGCATGCAGAAGGTCGGTGGTTCGAATCCCGGCATCCCATATGGTCCCCTGAGGCTGCCAGGAGCGACTTCTGAGCGAAGAGCCAGGAGTAACCCCTGAGCACGGCGGGTGTGACCCTCTCCCCCCCAAAAAAACAAAACCAAGACAAAACAAAACAAAAAAAAAGACTTTCGACTCTCAGCCCATCTGTGCTAAAGGAGAGCCTTTCTTTGCTGCCAGCATCTCCACCTACCTACTGTAGACATTAACGCATCAGAATGAGCATCACACTTGGTTTTCAGAGCGAGTAAGCATCTAAGAACTGTGGCATCCTTCACTGTTATAGAACTGTAAGATAAAAAAGGGTCTTGCCTCCTAGTAAGTCGTTAAATAAAAGGAATAAAAAGGAAATCAGAATAGAAAAAAGATAAATCCATTTTGTATCTCAAACTTTTCCCCCTAAATAACAGAGGTCTAATAACCTCTGCTCACTGCACAATAAAGGGGGCTGGAGGTCCTCTAGGATCCCTTGCAGATGAAAGGGGGCTAGGGGGCCCGCCCCAGGCTCACAGGCCCTGTGCGCGCCCTGCCCGCCAGCCCTTACGAGGGCGCCCCGAAACATATGCTGCCTGCAGGCCGCACGACCGACGTGGCGCTCATTGCAGAGGCGGTTCTCAGCCCATCAAAAGGCCAGGCTTTCTGCAGCCTTATGGGCCGCGAGGTGAACAACAATGCTCGGGCCCCTTCACTTCAAAAGCAGCGATCAGGGGAAAGTCTCCCTCAGAGAATTTTTTTTTTCCAACTCAGCCTTTCATTCTTGGCTAAAAAAAAAAAAAAAAGCATCAGCAACTCTAGGGCCCGGGCGAGCCTAATGCCCTTTGATGGGGATTGAATTCATTATCTCCAATAACACAATTGTGCTTGGCCAACGAAAAGAGCAAAGCGGGGCTCTCTCCCCCCCGAGGGGCCCACTGGTCGGGGTGGCAGGGCCCGGCGAGGCGCGCTCTTGAGACCCGCTTGGAGGAGCAGTCTCTAGCTGCCTGGCACCGCAGTGCGCCCCCTGGGCACCGGGGCACCAGGACTGCTGGATTGGAGGGCAGAGGGGATAAGGTAGCCCTGCAATTCGCTTAATCTCTCGCTTCACCCTTTGCCACAGTTCCCCGTGGGAGGGCCCTTAGGGTTTGGGCTTTCCTCTCTTCCCCCGCGGCCGCCAGTTGCAAACAGAACCTGGAGCCCGGGAGCTCCGGGCAAAAAGGCCACCCAGCACCCACTCACTGGCTGAAAGCGAGTCTCCCCTCCCCACGTTCCTGCTACGCGTCCCAGAACTGCCACCCTAGGCCCCGGGCCAGCTAGACTCCAGCCCAGTACCCATAAATGGGCTGTCACTCGTCCTGGCACTATTGCTCCAAGCCCCAGGCTCCCTCCTGCTCTCTCCTCCCGCTTTAGCGCCTGCCAACCACTCTGAACGCTGCAGGGCGCGCCAAGAACCCCGGACGCCCCGTCTGGCAGCCGCCCTGCGGCGCCACCTCCACCTGGACGCGAGCGAGCGCCGCCACCAGGGTTCCACCGCCACCCTGGCCTTACAGGGCTCGTCCAGTCACTGCCGCTCTGCTCCCCAGAGTGTAAGGAAACTGACACTAAAATGGGTACTATGACGTGTCTTGGTGTGTGTGGGGGGTGGTGGTGGAGAGAGACAGAGACACACAGAGAGAAAGCTTCAGATACACAAAGGCAGAAAAAAAATTAAAATTTCTCAAGAAACAAAGGTAGATTTCGCTATCAATTGATGTCTAAAATGTGAATTGTAAGTAATTTTATGGGGGGGGGATACTTCCTACACAGTCCTGTTACAGGCACGCGCGCGCGCGCGCTCACACACACACACACATTCCTGGGCAAAGTATTTATTGTAGCTTGCTTTACTTCAGCAAGAGAAGAATAATCAACCGAATTTAAAATTAATGGCTCCCCCCTTGTGCCTGGCGAAAAACATTTATGAAATGTTCTCTGGTAGTAACCTTGGATTAGGATTAGTCTTTCACCACCAATTAGTCATGACTATCCAAGTCTTCAGGAGATCGACTTTTCACCTTTCTCTTCAGAGAATTAGAACCACCACAAACATCCTAGTACCAGTAATCTACAGTATAATTATCTATGCAGATTTTGAGAGAACCAGGAGACCTTCCTTTCCACAAGTCTGTTCACATAGCATGAAAGAAATAAATCAAGTGGTTTGCTGATTTGGAATAAACTAAGAAAAGCATTTGAGGTAGGCATTGTTCTTATCAAAGGATATAGAAATTTAGCTATTTAATTTCCTTCAGCATTAGAGTAATCTTTGTACATTTAACCCAATGAATGTTTTATATGTTTAGAGTACTCCCTTCAACTATTAGGCCTGGACACTAGGGAAGAAGAAAAGAATTTGGGGAGAGCCTCATTGTGATACAATAAAATTAAAGAGATTCACCTCTTCTTTCCTTTTCCCTTTTTCTTTTTATCTTCTAGAAAAGCATCATTAATGTAACTTACATAAAATGGTGTTTTTACTTTCCTGGAGTCCTTGTGGTCTTCATTTACATTACAATGGGTTTAAAACATTTCCATTTCAGATTTTCTAATAAAGAAGTCTACAGATAATTCTATTCTTTAGGCTAGTTATTAAACTTCAAATACTACAAATTATCAAAGAATAAGTGGATTCTCTTTTGGACTCTTTACTCCACTTTTTATTAAATTATTAAAAATAAGTTCAGTGCTGGTGTCTGCTACATTTTTGGTGGAAAGTTACTTCAGTCACCTTATATAAACTTTCTTTTTCAACATCAAGTAGAGGCTTACTCTTTACCTTTATTTGTGATTCATTATGCCATGCCTGATGACCTCCTTTAACTTTTTATTATCACAAAATTTAAAAATTTGACATGAGAAAGACATTTACACAGGGTAATAATGTCAGTCCTTTAATTTGGATATATAAAGAATTTAAATATTTAACATGTCATGTATGAACAGAATAAGTGTTATATATCTATTTATATATATCTATTTATATATATAACCATAGTTACTTGGAAACTGATTTTCATGATGAGCACTTCTTAAAAACCATATGCTGAAATTAGTGTAAGGATAATTTCATGCAAAATAATATACATAAAACTACTACCAAATCAGAAAAAGCACTTCAGTTTTGACACATGTATATAAGCTATAGAAGCTACAGAATAATCCTGTATTTTGTTACAAAAACAATTGGTCTAGTGCCAGAGCACACACAAAGTAACATCAGATAAGCTGAGCACACCATAGTATGGATATATTACTAAGACGTACTACAATTTTTTTATGAATCCATGAAAAATCTATACATAGTATTTTTTGTTTGTGTCTACTTATCCTGATCTAAATAAAATGTAGCAGGTGTGAAAGCACATTTAAATGTCAAATGTCTAAACATTTGACTTTTTCTTCCTAATCTGAGGGGCTAAATAAAGTTACAAATTAATAATTTCTTTGAGTGAAAGCAGCATTCTATGCAGGGGACATGGCCCATTTGTGAGATGTCACTCTT
Organism: Crocidura indochinensis; assembly: GCA_004027635.1. Taxonomy (NCBI): domain Eukaryota; kingdom Metazoa; phylum Chordata; class Mammalia; order Eulipotyphla; family Soricidae; genus Crocidura; species Crocidura indochinensis. The sequence continues at coordinate 18,295 of PVKC010006600.1, forward strand.
CATCTTTTAAATCAAACTAATGATGTCATAAGACTTCAGCTTCATATAAAATAGTATGTTCTTAAATGATGAAAATAGACTCTAAAAACAAACTGATGGACATTCTGAAGAAAATTGTTCTTTAGAGTTTAGAGTATTTTTTAGTTTGGGCCTGCAAATTACATGTAGCTTATCAGGAACATTTATTCAGAATTTCATATATATAGTTAAGAGATCAAGGAAGTTGATTGCAAGACTTCTAAAGAAAAGTTAGACTTTAAAATTTAAATTCCAAAGATGAAGAAGCTGAAGTTAAAGAGATGCTTTATGGCTTAAAATTAGATCAACAAGAGAACTCAGTTCTCAAGACACTGAATAATTCAACCATGTTTACTACAGTGACCAAGGACACACTATGCTGAAGATTATTCTTCCAGGCTAAACTCATCTTTTAAGTTACAACATCTTTATTGAGTCAGGCAATTCGAAAGGAAGTGGTTATTAGGTCTGGCAAATAATTCACTTTGAAAGTGTTATCATAAGAAAGATTGTAAGTAGTAAGAACAAATGAGAAATAAGAAATGATCTCCACTGCATTCGAATCACCTATTTCATTTCATAAAATAGAACAGGTGAAAGGGAAAATTGGAATTGTAATCAAAATGAAAGGTTGTAAGGCCTCTAGTGATTCAAAGAGTTACATTAAGAAGTTGTACAATAATATTATAGTCTATAGAAATCCATTGAACAAAAGATTGTAAAGATAACATTTTTTCCCTAGTTGGAATCTGAGATGGGCAGATCTTTCCTAATTATTGTATTATATAAGTAAAAGTGTTGTTATTTAAGTTTTTGTATTAAAAATCCAAAATTTAAAATAATCAAAGAATCTTCTTAAGTTCACATTCCCCCCTGAATCTGGCTTATACATTTTTAAAAAAGTCTTGTCAGGTGATGACATCCAAGATTTTAATAAGTACAAACAATTGCGCTTATTAAACCTTTTATTTTAGGTTTATCTTAAGCAACAGAAAGAATGGTTGTAGTTGCCTGTGGAGGACTTCAAAAAAATGTAGACCATAGTGAATTTCTTTTAAACTATACTCTGGACTCCAAAAAATGTTATTTATGAGTTATAATAAGCAAAAGTTCCATATTGTTATTAGAAGAAATTTTTTAAAAAGGTGTTTTCCATTCAGAGTGTAAACTTATTTTTTTAAGAGAAATACAAGATTATCCAAGAAATGCAAGGGCTGAAGAGAGAAGTTTACAAAAGGAGGGTGGGGGACCCAAGAAGAAAGTATTGGGTCCTGCACAGATTCACAGACTAGGGGACTGAGGGGGTGAGGGATGGAATAGAGGTAAATTAATGGCTAGAAAGCTAGACTGAGAGTGAGGAGGAAGAGCCAGGCGTGAAAAGATTTGGTGTCGTCATAGCAACGGGCTCAGTCCTGCTCCCCCTGAAGCCCATTCAACTCTGAGCTGCCGGAACACGTTTTTAATTAAAGCGTATAAAAGTTGTTTTGTAAGGACTTCTCCTCATCCGATAGATTTCAAAATGGTTAATCAGGCTTCATCTCCTTTTGATGCTCACAAGAGCATGGCTACTGCGTGCATAGAAACTGCCGCCTCTGCTGCCCGAGCTGAGTAAGTTATCTCTCAATCACACCTAATACCAGGAATGAGCAAGGCATCTAGTTATTTAGATACAGATAAGCAGAGAATTCAAGTGGGAGTGGGGAGTCCATTTCTATGTCTGTGAGTGGAAACATTAAAATTGTTTTCCCTTAGATACTATGGAATTCATCCTTCTGGTTGTTATTGTCCCTGTTGATGGTCTGTTTAGCCATTGAAAACTGCAAGGCTTTCTTTTTTCTATTGGAAGACAAAGAGAAAAAACAAACAAAATAGAAGTAACTCAAAGTTTATGCCTCAAATAATATTTAATTTAGCATGAGTATCTGGAGGAATAGGCTTGTTTTTTTAATTCATAACAAAAAGATTACAGTTGTTTATTTTGGGGAAAATAAATGGATCTCCTAAATTGTTCCAAATTAATGATATACAACAACAGTTGCATTTTTCTAATATATAATAGATGGCAAAAGAAAACAACATATTTTTGTTGATTTACTAAATTGCTTTGCAGATAACTCAAACCTTCTTTGGGTATTACAAAATTCGTCTCCTTTCACCTAAACCTTAGCAAGGAATTTGAGTCTAACTTCACTTCTTAAGAGAGAGACAGAGACAGACAAAGACAGAGTCAGAGAGGCAGAGAGAGACAGAGACAGAGAAAGGCAGAGACAGAGACAAAGAAACAGAAAGAAAGAGAGAGAGAAAGAGATAGAGAAATTTTTACCAAGAAGCTTGTCTAGAAGTAGTTATCTCCTCTCCAGGATGTATATGTCTACCCAGATTATTAGTCTCAAACTCTTTTCTCTTTTGCATTGTCTTGCTAGTATCTTTCAGTGGCTATTTCCAATAGTTCTTCCTCAGGTTCAGAAACACAAAACCACCACCATTTTAAAGAAAATAAACTCTTAAACTGGTTTCACAAAATATTCCGTGTGCCCTTGTTCTTCATTTCACTAACAAACTTCAAAAATGAGTGGCTTTTGCCAATAGTATCAATAGTCTCACAGTCTTGCAATATGGCCTATGATTTTTTATACTTCCTTTTTGAAGATCTTTAATGGTCCTTTGTTGATGATCTTTTTCTACTTTATTCTTGTTTTTGAGATTCAGATAATAGTAGTCATTCTGAATTTTCTTAGCTGAGTACTGTCTCACCAAGGAGCTCAATACAATACTGTCTATTTTCCACCTCTGCTTGACTTCTCCTCTATTTCATACCATTCTTCTCTGTGTTCTTTAACATCCACCATAGATTCCCAAGGCTAAATCTATTGGCCTATGTTCTTTAGCTTGTTTATTCATTTAATTATTCATTTCTTCCTTCCTTCCTTCCTTCCTTCCTTCCTTCCTTCCTTCCTTCCTTCCTTCCTTCCTTCCTTCCTTCCTTCCTTCCTTCCTTCCTTCCTTCCTTCCTGTTTATGAGACATACTTGGTGGTCCAAAAGGTTAGGGGAGCACTCCTGTGCTCAAGAGACCATAGGGATCCTATAGATGGAATTGGGGTCAGCCACATGCAAGGCAAGGTCCTTAACCTCTATTTCTTTCTAGCCCAAATACTTTTCTTATATGTTACAATTTTACTTTTGTTATAGTCTGTTTTCTTTTAGTTACTTTTTAGTTAGTTTGTGTAATAGGACATATGCCTGGTGGTGCTTGAGGGGCCAATGAGGTACAAGAAATTGAACTCAGATTTCTGCACATGCTAAGCATATAATCTAACACTTGGTAAACATCACTGGCCTTCAGGTATCTTAAAAATATTTCTTTTTCTTTTTTTAATGTGAGGGGCACATTTGACTATGTTCAGAAGTTCAACAATCAGGGATCACTCCTGGCAGAGATTGGTGTAACCATATGGGATGCTGGGGATTGAACCCAGGTAGGACAGGTGCAAAGCAAATGCCCACCAGCTGAACAATCTCTTCAGCCTAAGAGAATATTTTCTAATATATTAAGTCTAGAATTACCACACATTCTAGAAATCTTGGCAACCACATCTATGTTTCACAGCTACCACCATGTAAACATATTGGTCAAAGCTCCACAGATCTGAGTTCCTGGAGTTTATGTGGCTGTGTGACACCATGCTCCACATCACTAATCATCAGGGAGATACAAATCAAAACAGCAATGAGGTATCATCTTGCACCACAGAAACTGGCACATATCACAAAGAGCAAGAATAATCGGTGCTGGAAGGGATGTGAAGAGAAAGGAACTCTCATTCACGGCTGGTGGGAATGTCTATCTAATCCAGCCTCTATGGAAAACAAATAAACTCGAAATTGAGCTCCCGGGGCCCGGGAGATAGCATGGAGGTAAGGCGTTTGCCTTTCATGCAAAAGGTCATTGGTTCGAATCCCGGTGCCCCATATGGTCCCCCGTGCCTGCCAGGAGCAATTTCTGAGCATGGAGCCAGGAGTAACCCCTCAGCACTGCCGGGTGTGACCCAAAAACAAAAACAAAACAAAAAAAAAAAAAGAGAGAAAGAAATTGAGCTCCCATATGATCCAGCTATACCACTACTAGGGATATACCCTAGAAACACAAAACACAACTCAAAAACTCATTCTGCTCACCTATATTCATTGCAGCACTATTTATAACCTGAAAACAACCCAGATGCCCAACAACAGATGAGTGGATAAAGAAATTGTGGTATATATACACAATGGAATACTATGTAACCATCAAAAGAGATGAAGTCATGACATTTTCCTATATATGGTTGCACATGGAATCTATTATGCTGAGTGAAATAAGTCAGAGGGAGAGAGATAGACACAGAATAGTATCACTCATCTATGGGTTTTAAGAAAAATAAAAGCATTTTTGTAGTAATTCTCAGAGACAATAGAGATGAGGGTTGGAAGGTTCAGCTCACGATATGAAGCTCACCACAAAGAGTGGTGAGTGCAGTTAGAGAAATAACTACACTGATAACTAACATAACAATGTGAATGAATGAGGGAAGTAAAAAGCCCCCATCTCAAATACAGGCGGGTGGGTAGGGAGGTGGGAGACTTGGGGCATTGGTGATAGGAATGTTGCACTGGTAAAGGGGGGTGTTATTTATATGACTGAAACCCAACTACAATCATGTTTGTAATCAAATTGTATAAATAAAGATAGTAATAAAATAATAAGTTCTTCAATACTGACACTATTATAGGAGTATGCCAAGTTAGATGGGAAAGTAGCATAGAGACTATCTAAATTCAACAAACAAGTACAACAGAAAATGCTCAACTAATGGCAGTTTAGCAAACCTTTGAACAAGGACTAATAACCCCACTATAAGATATAACAATTTGGGGCTGGAGAGATAGCACAGCGGCGTTTGCCTTGCAAGCAGCCAATCCAGGACCTAAGGTGGTTGGTTCAAATCCCAATGTCCCATATGGTACCCCATGCCTGCCAGGAGCTATTTCTGAGCAGATAGCCAGGAGTAAACCCCTGAGCACCGTTGGATGTGGTCCAAAAACAAACAAACAGACAAACAAAAAAGATATAACAATTTTCACAAATTTTGTTACTGAAGTTCTTTTTTTTAATTTCATTATCATTTAGTTGAACAATCAATATTAAATTATCTTGTGCCTGTCAAGAGTGCAAACTTGGAGGTGGTTGGGAAACTAGGAACAATAGTGGAAGGAAAGTAACAATGGTGGTGGGATTGGTGTTGGAACATCTAATGCTAGAAATTAGTGTATTGTGAAGAACTTTGTAAATAATGGTGTTTAAATAAAATAATTTATATATTGCCTTGAAGGATATATCGATATTTTAAGCATGTACTAAAGAGATTGAAATTATACCTTGTGTGATATTCAAGAATAGAATTAGGGCAGTCATTAGAAATTAGAGAGTAATAGATATCAAATATCTTATGAAGATACTTATAGAATACCTGATATAGAATAGACTAGATAAGAAAACAGTAATGGTCTAAGAATTGAACATTCAAGCATAGACTAGATGACCACTTGCATAAACACTTCTCACAAACTTGTACTTATTTTTTTTGCTATGACTATTATTAGTTATAATAAACATTTTTCTTTTGAGCAAGATAAAATTTTAATTTCAGGCATTATATTTTCCCTGAAGCAATATTCCTTTATCATCTTTTTTATATTGCATGAGTACATTTGTATTGTTTAATCAATTCTCTTCAAGATTTCTTTTAGTGGTGTGTTGCTTATGATAGTCTTTTTTTCCTGGATATTTAACCCTAACCTATTTATAAACACATTGTTTAGTTACTGTTTTTTGGGCCATTCCCAGTGGTTCTCCAGGATTACTCCTGACTTTGTGCTCAGGGTTCCCTACTAAAGTTACTCAGGAAACTTTATAGGCTGCTGAAGATTGAATTGAGGTTGGCTCTATAAGGAAAAAACTTTAATCCTGGTCATTTTTTTTTTCTAGTGCTGCAGGCTGTTGATTCCCCCCACCCAGGGCTCATTTCTTTTTTGTTGTTGTTTTTTGTTTTTGGGTCACACCCAGTGGCGCTCAGGGGCTACTACTGGCTCTGTGCCGAGAAATCACTCCTGGCAGGCACAGGGGACCATAAGGGATGCTGGGATTCGAACCAACGTAGGTCCTGGGTCAGCTGCTTGCAAGGCAAAAGCCCTACCGCTGTGTTATCTCTCCAGCCCCCTGCTGGGCTCATTTCTATGAAAAGACAAATGCCAGTATTATTATTACTATTTCAAAAGAAATATTCCATTCTAAAACGGTGAAACTAGAAATAACACTGTATTCTTGCAAATAAATGGCAGGGGGAATCTATATTGGAGAATATCTGTAAGATGAGAGAGCTATTTCAATACAGCTGAATCTCTAAGACTAACTTATTCATTAATGCAATTAACACACAACTTGATGAATTTTTGTGTATAGAATTTTAATACTTGAAGAGTAATATTAATGAGCTGATCTCAAAGAATACATAATTTAATAAAAATAATGAAATTTGAAAAAAGTTATTTACTCATGAGGGAAAAAAGAACATAGCAATTTTAGTATCTGACACATAATAGGTATTCGAAAAGGTGAATGAATAAAATGGAGCCTATAAAAACGAAGAGTCAAAAATAGAAGTTATTCATGTGTAGGAAGATCAATTGAGGCATTTACAAATATGACAATTGAGCAAGATCATAAATGTCAGATAAGATTTAGATATGAGATTGCATGGAATGGGTAATTCCAAGTGGATAAATAGGTGTCAGTAATGAAAGTGAGAAGGCTCTGGTGCATAGAGAGCAAGGTGAAAGTTCAATGATGCTTAACAGAGAAGGTTACAGGAAGAAGAGAGTTGGAAAAGTATACAGAAACAATCATTTGGTGGGCCTTGAATATTTTAAAATATCTGAAGATTATTTAGTAAGTGAATTTAGGAACAGGAAAATGGATAAACAATATTTAAAGCAGTTGAGAATATGTGATAAAGCATAAAGAAAATGGGAAAGAAAGATGTACGGAAAAGAGGAGAATATATTTCAACTATCAGTATACATTTGAAATGACAAAGCTCTAGATCAGAAAGAAAGAATAGAATAATTGAGGATCAGGGGCCCAGGAGATAGCATGGAGGTAAGGCGTTTGCCTTTCATGCAAAAGGTCATCGGTTCAAATCCCGGTGCCCCATATGGTCCCCCGTGCCTGCCAGGAGCAATTTCTGAGCATGGAGCCAGGAGTAACCCCTCAGCACTGCCGGGTGTGACCCAAAAACCAAAAAAAAAAAAAAAAAAAGAATAATTGAGGATCAAAGATATTGCTGGACTAAGGGCAGATCTTCAAATAAATGAATAGAAAATCCAGAGACTGGCCTTCAATCAAGGAGCAAAAATTATGAAGTGGAGCATGGAAAACGTCTTCAACAAGTGGTGTTGAAAAAACTGGTGAGTTACTTACAAACACATATGTATATATGGATATATATATATATATATATATAACTCAGTTATATATATATATAACTCAGAACTAATCACCATGGAAATACAAATCAAAAGAACAATGAAATACCATCTCACACCAAAAAGACTGGCACTCATCAAAAAAGTACACGTGTTAGTGAGGATGTGGAGAAAAGGAGCCCCTCACTCACTGTGGGAATGTTGATTGATCCAGCCTTCTTGGAAGTCAATACAGTTTTTTTCAAAAACTTAGCAACTGAGTTTCTATATGATCCACTCCTTGGTATACACCCCAAGGGTCCAAAAAGCACAAGGCAGAAAATTCATCTGCACCTTTGTTCATTGCAGCACTATTCACCAAAGCCAAATCCAAAAACAATCCAAGTACTCTAAAACAGATAAGAAAATAACAAAGTCCCCATAACATTAGAAACAAACAACTGAACTGTTTTTCAACAGGCAAGTTATCAATGGGGCAGGGATGGGGAGAAAAACTAGGGATGGGATATTAGGACAGTGGTGGAGGAGAAGGGAATTTTCTAAAGAGAGGCTAGTGGGAGTCATTTGGAAACTGGAGACATTGATGAAGATAAGTGCACACTGAAGAAGGTATTGGTTTTGAAACATTGTATGTCTGAAACTTATTAATGGATAATTATGTACCTCTAAATACTAGTGCCTTCCTTTTCAAAAAATTTAAAAACGATATTTATATTGCAAAGTATAAGTATGTCTTTTTCTTTTTTCTTTTTTCTTCTTTTTTTTTGGGGGGGGTCACACCAAGCAGTGCTCAGGGGTTACTCCTGGCTCCATGCTCAGAAATTGCTCCTGGCAGGCACGGGGGACCATATGGGGCACCGGATTTGAACCGATGACCTTTTGCATGAAAGGCAAACGCCTTACCTCCATTCTATCTCCCGGGCCCCTGGCTTTTTCAACTATTAAGGCTCACTCTTGCTGGATGGATGCATGCTACTGAACCTGCTCGCTCAGTGGAATGCAATCTATTCATAAACATTAAGCAATGTTACTGTAGTTAACATTTAATAGTTCTATTAAATTCTATTAATTGGGGGCCGGGCCTATAGCACAGCAGGTAGGTCATTTGTCTTGCACACAATTGACCAGGGTTCAATCTCTGGAATCCAACATGGTCCCCTGAGCATTGCCAAAAATGACCACTAAACACAGAGCCAGGAGAAACCCCTGAGCATCACCAGATGTGGGTCAAAAACAAACAAGATCTATTAAATCTTTTGTGCAATAGTAGTTCATTATTCATTTTTTTCAGAAGCAGCAGAATTTTTTGGGAAAAGAAACCTATATACAAACGTTCTATTTCCACTCTTGGGTTCACTTCATGTTGTTCTGATTATGTTTCAAAACACTGGCAATAAGCACTCATTCAAGTTCCTATAGACTCTAACTGCCAGTCTACCAGCTTCTCTGGGAAAGCTTTCTGTAATTTCAGAGACATAAAGTAAAGATGCTTTTTGCCTGTTTGGACTAAGCATTTTGAGCCTCTCTCTATTATGTTATCTATCAAACTGCATTATAACTATTTACAGCTATGAAATTTTCTCTGGACTATGATTTCCATGAGTGCAAGGACTGCTTTTTATTCAACTTTCAGTTTTGTTTTATTTTTTTATTTTTTTTTTGTTTTTTTTTTTGGGTCACACCCGGCAGTGCTCAGGGGTTTCTCCTGGCTCCATGCTCAGAAATTGTTCCTGGCAGGCACGGGGGACCATATGGGGCACCGAGATTCGAACCGATGACCTTTTGCATGAAAGGCAAACGCCTTACCTCCATGCTATCTTCTGTTTTATTTTTAAATTTTTGCTTGGGTCTACTGAGTAAGTTGTCTGCAGATCATTCTATATAGAACTTGGTCACATGGCCTAGTAGTGCACTAGGGGCAATGCATGCAATCCAGACCTTGAGTTACCTCCTTGGCTCCTTATTTAACTACATATGTTGCATACATATATATATGCTCCAAGTATAACTGCATTAAATTGCATCTATGCACTTAAAAACTTTTAACAAGTTCAAATATAGTGAGCATAGAATCTGTTCCAAGTACCAGTTATAAACAGAATTTTAATTTCTCTTGAGAATACTTTCACCTTGATTTATATGATACATTATTTGTAGATAATTAATACTTCAATAAAGCATAGGTGTTTTACAGTTGATCATCTTGTCCTCAAGCCCTCCCTCTGCTACAATTTTTTATCTTCACTTTTTGTGTGACAATAATACTGCGACTTCACTGGATAAGACTATTTTGATTTAGTTAGCTATTTGTAAGCGTCTCCTATGCTCAGCATGTTATAGTTAGATATGCTTATCATTTTTAAATGTTATCTAATGTTTGTCTAATAATAAACGTATGGCCAATAAAGATACTCTGTTTTATTATTCTAATTGTTTTGACACATCTTTATATCTTTGACATTTAATGTATGAATACTATTATTGTCTGCATGTGGCTATTTGAAATAATTCATCTTTAGTTGTTTATTTCCTTTGCTCTTTATTTCAGTTTGCTAAATATCTTCTATCTATATTTGTCCACACCTTTCACTATTTTTAGTCTATTAATTTTTGCCTTTTTAGCTTATGCTCAAGCATCATAACTTTGCTTATTATATTTGATCATTTTAGTCTCATTAAAGTCTTGCAGTGGCTGTCTTATAGAAGGACCAATTACAAATGATATGAAAATCATCCAACATAATAAATAGGGACAGCATATAGTTAGTTACACAGCTATTTTTTTGAAGTTATATTCCACAAGGCTCAGTTTTTTTCTTCTGTGCTCAGGAATTACTCCTAGCGGGGATCTGGGATCATATGTGGTGCTGTGGACTGAAAACAGGTTGGGAATATGATCTGCTCTTCTACCTTCCCTGCTCTACTATCACTCTGACCATTATTTTATTGATTCTAATATCAGAATATCCAATGCTATTTATAACACATTGAGCATAGGATACTCTTATAAAGATCTATCTAAATCAAAATAATCCTTATTCAATGAAGTCACAATAAAATAGTCACACAAAAATACACCTAAGAAACTCTAGCAAGAGGTAGAGCTAGGAATAACTGGATTGACAGAAAGCCTATGCATTTGAATAACTAATTATTAATAGCTTAAATGATTAATACTTAAAATATTAAAATTTGGGGCCTGGAGAGATAGCACAGCAGTGTTTGCCTTGCAAGCAGCCGATCCAGGACCAGAGATGGTTGGTTCAAATCCCGGTGTCCCATATGATCCCCCCCCCCCCAGTGCCTGCCAGGAGCTATTTCTGTGCAGACAACCAGGAGTATCCCCTGAGTACCACCAGGTGTGACCCAAAAAACAAAACAAAAAAATCAAAGTATTAAAATTTGTAAGTTTATCATTTACAAAATTTATTTAGTTGTGCAGATACTTTGTTTTGTATTTTTTTCAATACAAAAACTATTGTATTGGGCCATGATCCAGTAGTGCTCAATAATGTTCAGAGATAAAGTTTGGAGCCCAAGCATTGCAAAGAAAAATACATGTTGCCACCCTCAGAGTTCTCTCCTGGGTACTAAGCACTGCAAAAGGCCAAGGAGATAGCATAAAAGGTTCTATAATTTGCTAAAATTCTATTCGTTAATTTTCACTTTTATTTCCTTAGCCATTACAGTCAAATCCCTGAAGACATAAATGAAACTACTATCACTACACATTTGGCCTATCTTCTTCAACATAGTTTATGATTTCATGTATAAAATAAAAATCTTCCAATCATTTGAGCCAATGTTTGAGTACAACATGAGCTACTGATTTAGTTTCATTTGCTTGCATGTGGCTATGCAATGAATAAAATAAAATAAATACAACTGATTTTTGTTTACTGAGTTTGCAGTCTTCAACTTTAATGTATCAGTTCATTGTTTCCAATAGCATGTTAGTGGGAATATATGATCAATAAATAGAAATGATATATTATAAACAACCATATGATCTGTATATAGCATAAGTTTAACTTGTTTTCCAAGCTGATCATTTTCTTTTTCTTGTCTAATTGTTATAGGTCAGCCTCCAATCTCACAGTGAATAATAACAGTAAAAGAGGTTGTTACGTTCTTGACTTAGAGAAAAAGATTTCCATTTTTAAATTAAGTATGATGCTAACTCTATGTCATGTATGGCCTTGATTGTGTTGAAGTATAGTTCCTTCTATCACCACTTTGTTGAGAGTTATGTCAAATACAGATGTAGAATCTGGTCTCTACAGCTATGGTATAATTATATAATTTTGTGTGCGTTTATGTATATGTGTGTGGTGCTCTGAATTAAACTTAGGGATTCACTCATGCAAGGTATGAGTGTAATAAAGCACGATCTGCTATAATTATGATTTTGTTTCCTTTATTTTATGTAATATATTACATTACTTCAGAAACTATCCTGAATAATTTTGCATGCCTAATTAAATTAGTTCGCACTTGATCACAATGATGTATGATTTTTAAAAGTATTATTGAATTAAGTTTTCTGAGATCTTGCTAAGAGTGTATGGTGTGGTGGTGGTGGTGGTGGTGATGATGATGGTAATGGTGGTGGTGAAATGTATGGTGTATGTGTGTGTGGTGTGTGTATGTGTGTGTGTGTGTGTGTGTGTGTGTGTGTGTGTGTGTGTGCGCGCGCGCATGCCCATCTTAAGAACAAGATGTCCTTGCTGTCTTTAATATTAGGTTATTGGCCTATTTATTGAAAAACACTTTCCTTCCATTTTTCTTTCTTTTATTTTTTCTCTTTCTTTCTTTCTTTCTTTCTTTCTTTCTTTCTTTCTTTCTTTCTTTCTTTCTTTCTTTCTTTCTTTCTTTCTTTCTTTCTTTCTTCCTTCCTTCCTTCCTTCCTTCCTTCCTTCCTTCCTTCCTTCCTTCCTTCCTTCCTTCTTTCTTTCTTTCTTTCTTTCTTTCTTTCTTTCTTTCTTTCTTTCTTTCTTTCTT
>PVKC010006601.1:0-30840 GCA_004027635.1 Crocidura indochinensis
GCGTGTGTGTGTGTGTGTGTGTGTGCGCGCGCGTGTGCATGTGTGTGTGGTATTTTGAGAATATGTTTCCCAAGGGAATAATTATACCATTGACAGGACCATATAAGAACCACATATTAACCAGGGACTGTGCTGAATGTTCGGACCATAGTAGGAGATAGAAACCAGACCTTGTTTTTCTAAAGCTTTACTACGACAGTGTTTGCAAGGAGAGCAGACAGACAAGTAAATCCTTCCAGCTCAGTGATAAGCCCTATCTCCAAATAGAAGTGGTGCTGGATGGAAGGAGGGGGGAGCAATGACTTCAATATGGTGATCTTTGACATTTGTTCAAAGTTTGCTGAGGAGGGATCTAGGGCAGTGTCCTGTAGGACTTAACTGTCTCTTCTAGCTCTGCTCAGAACTGTGCCACTTTGGTTCTAATTTATAGTTCCCATTCAGCAGAACAAAATTCTTTCAGCCCTTCCTCTTTGGAAGTCTCTGTGAGTACCAGGTGTGGGATGTCAACTTGCCTTCCTAGTGTCCTATCAAAGTCTGTCTCCCAGACAAGTCCCACCCATTCTGGGGACACTTTTTTTTTTTTAATTATTTCCCTCATTTCATGGCATTTTTAATGATAGGGTGGATTTCTGCTAACTCTTCTGCTAATTTTTCCCCAAATATGCCTCTCATTCCAGCATGTCATGAGGCAGAACAGCCAGGAAAGGTTGTACAGGGAAAAGTATGACTGAAGTGAGATCAGGGAGTAAATAGGAGATAGATAGGCAAAATTAGCAACAGAGGGAATATCCTTGGTAAATATAATGACATGTTCAGGATGCCCAAGAGAATTTAGTATGAAATGCTTGAAATCAAGTTGTGGTGGGAGAAAATGATGTCTAGAAGGAAAAGATCTCATAAAATCTTTATGAAGACAGGTAGTCTTGAAATCACTTTAGGCAACTGAGAAGTAACTTCATATCTGCATTACTGAAGTTCATATGATCTTTAACTTTAGATTATCAACAGTTCAAATGAGTCGGTAATATCAGAGCATCATTAGCAACTTTTTAAGCCTTCATACTGATGTTTATAAAAAGATCTTGGGGTATAAAGTAGAAGAGGCTTCCACTATCCAAAGATGAATTATTTTGAACAGCAGTCAAAATACACACAAAAGAGTACATCATTTTAAATATGTAAAAAAAAATTGAGTTCAAAAACATAGGTCACTTATGGAGACTTTCAGAGAACCAACTCATTATTCTGAAAACTGCAATAAGTAAGCAAAAGGTTAACAAACATTTTCTTTAAGACTCACATAACAATAAAATGTTGATAAAGGGATGTTTCTCTTCATGAAATGTTTTGTTATGGTGGTAGAGAAGAGAATTAAATAATATTCCCAGTATCCTGGAAGGTTAGTCTCTCTGTTTCAGTTAGTATCTATATCCCCTATCTCTCACTATTAAAGAAACTAAAAATTTGGGCTGGAGAGATAGCATGGAGGTAAGGTGTTTGCCTTTCATGCAGAAGGACGGTGGTTTGAATCCCAGCATCCCATATGGCCCCCTATGCCTGCCAGGGGCGGCTTCTGAGCATAGAGCCAGGAGTAACCCCTGAGCACTGCCGGGTGTGACCCAAAAACCAAACCAAAACAAACAAACAAAAAAAACCCCAAAAAAACAAAACAAAAAAATCCCTACAAATTTGATCTTAACACCAAGAAAATATGCCATCTATCTTCTTTTACATATAGCATTGAAATCATTCTTGATATCTTATTTGTATCTGGCTTTTACTTAGTATTGCAAAATCTGTGATACTTAAGAAATCCATCAACTAAAAACAATATGGAAACTTTGTTTGGACCCTGACTGGAACAAACTAATGCTATAAAAATAACTTTTTTGCAGCAACTGGGAAAATTTTTGTCATTGATTGGATATTTGACACTAAGGATTTTCTATCAATTTTTCTTAGTAGATGTATCAATTGTATGTGGTGATGTTAAAAAGTCTTATCTGTCCTACAGAGATAGGTTAAAGAAGTGCATGCTTTGCATGTCTTAGTCCCCATAGTCTTGGTTACCTACATCACATGGCCTCCAGTATTTTAAGGTATTTAGTGCCAGTACTTCAGATTCAGGGCCCAAACACTGAACTGTCTGTCAGGCCCATGTAATTGGGCAGATTTGTTATTGAGAATGGGTCCAGGATGACTTGAGTTTGTTCAGAAGACCTCCCCTACAAGACTGAACAATAAAAGAAGCAATTACCTATTTGTGGGGGGAATTTCCCCAGATCAACTTGAAGGCTTCATACATGCTCTACCACTAAAAGCCACCATTGGCCATGATCTTTTAGAAATATTAAAATACTTAGATTTAAAAATTATCATTTGTGGGGCCGGACAGATAGCATGGAGGTAAAGCATTTGCCTTTCATGCAGAAGGTCATTGGTTCGAATCCTGGCATCCCATTGGTCCCCCAAGCCTGCCAGGAGCAATTTCTGAGTGTGGAGCGAGGAGTAACCCCTGAGCGCTGCTGGGTGTGACCCCCAAAAAACAACAAACAAACAAAAATTATCATTTGTGAGGCTGGAGAAATTGTATTAGCCATAGCTAACCCAGATTTGATCCCTACACTCCATGTGGTCCCTTGAACTTACCAAGAGTCATTTCTAAGTACAGAGCCAGAAATAAGTCCTGGGCATAATATTCAAATCAAATATACACACATTACTTTAAATGATGGGGGTGGGGAGTGTGAAGGATCTGACATATCAGATAATTGTTTTACTTTTGCATGTTCAAAGTTTTCCACAACAAAAAGCTTTCCTCCATTGTGATCTCTTTTGTTATTGCTACTGTGATAACACTGCTGTGTTACTAGGAATCACAAATGGTTGTGTTGCTTGGATCACATAGCATTTCAGGAATCGCCAGAAACTAAACTTGCAATCTTGTGAATGCAACGTAAGTCTTTTAACATTTAGTTGTCCTGGAGCATCCCTCCACTCTCCAAAAGGTTTAAAAATATATAATTGATTAGAAAATGCAAGTCGCAGAGGATCTGTATATTACTAGTTAGTTTGTAGTTATGAATATGTTTTAAGAATACTATAAAGACAAGCATGAGAATGAGAAATAAAAAAATTAGGATGCTCTGAAAATGGGGGGAGAACAGGGATTGTACTGGGCACACAAGGGGTTTCAGTTACTCAGAGTGTTTTATTTCAGAACAAAGACTTGGGAGCAAATATGTACATGGACATCATAAGGCTGAAGAAAGTTGTATTGTAAGTATGTGGTGCTAATCTATATTTCTCTATGCTTTTACTATGCTTAAAATAATTTTAAATAAATAAATTGCAAAGTCATAAAGGAAGAGAAAAGCTGAAAGTAACCATCCTTAGCTGTAGAATCTCAGGGAAGCTGACGTCTAGGAATCCTGCAACTCCAAAGTGCATTGGTGTTCTTTCTTCATGAGGAAGGGCGGGCCAGGGGCTGAATTCCAGAAATACTTAGGAGGCAGAAAAGAGCCTTTCTGGTGATTGATGGTTGGGGGAGGGAGGGAAAAAAAAGGGTGCCGATGAGGCGCCAACACTCCGGAGGCCTTTGAATGGGGGTTATGGGCCTTTCCATATACCAGTGCCTGACACAGCAGTGTCAGGACTGGCCTGCAAGTGGCAGGAAGCAAAGGAAATGTGTGTGAATGAGTCTCAGAATTAAAGCAAAAAGAGGCCAGAGGCATACAAGCAATTCTCCTTAATACTAAGAAACATTTTTACCAAATTATAATGTGAATCCTAACTTTATATATTGTTTTAATATAGAATTCCCCCATCCAAATAATTCCAATGATTTAAAAGGAGGCAATTACAGACTTTTGGGACTATGGGACAAATAATTTAGGTCAATGCTAATTGCTGTAACTTTAAAAAGCTGGGCATCCTATATTTTTCCAGACCCCACACAGGATCCTGAGGTGGCTCTGGAAAGGTGCCTTTATGGCTGTCTCCTTTCTGGTGATGGCTCTCCCTGCTGCTCTGTCTTGAGAGGATGGGGATGGTTGTTTTTGTTTTTTTTTTAAATCATTTTTCTCCCTTCCTCATACCAATTTATTCTCAAATAAGACAAAACACTAGGGAAGATGGAATACAAGGGATAGACGTAGGCCACATTTTAAGGCAGGCCAAATTTATTTACTGGTGCTCCCATAGGGGAACCTCATTCTTCCAACACACACACACACACACACACACACACACACACACACACACACACACCAATACACAACTCATCAAGAGACATCTAAATGAATGTCACATGCATATGGCAAAGACACACCACTAGCTGTCCACATACCTTCTTGAGCTGCCTTCCAGGAATGGCAGCATCTACTCTGGATAGGGTGACCCTGTCTGCAGGGGTCTCCTCACTCCCCAAATTCCAGCCCAGGGAAGAGGAGGCTTATCCCTGCTGACCCCTCACCTCAGAGTTCTCCACCACCTTCTCCAAGTACTTATTGAAGATTGAGTATTCCTGCAGTCGGGTGCTGAGCTTCTGGTGCTCTTGTCGCAGGGCTGCCATCTCCTGCTTGGCCTTCGCGAGATCACGCATATGCTGCCTTTTGAGCTCACGCTCTTTGTTGGCTTTCTTCAGGGCACGGATCCGTTTTTGGTCATTTTCCTAGGGTCAGGCAGTTGGTGCATGTCAGGCACTGCCTTGTCCTTGCTAGGACCCTGACATTTTGGTAGT
Source organism: Crocidura indochinensis (assembly GCA_004027635.1). Lineage (NCBI taxonomy): Eukaryota > Metazoa > Chordata > Mammalia > Eulipotyphla > Soricidae > Crocidura > Crocidura indochinensis. Next base: position 4,742 of record PVKC010006601.1, read on the forward strand.
TACTGTCTTCTGATCTCAGACTACTTTCCATTGGGCAAGGATGGCTTATGACTTGGGTGGGTGAGAAGTGAGGTAAGGATCATCAGGGTTACTCAAAACTAACTTTTGCAACTAACTTTTCAGGATCCAGTGCTGCTGGTTTTTCCCTGAACATATGGGGATTCCTCCCAGCCCCAAATATCCCACTACACCAATCACCATTTTCCTCTGATAAGTAAGAAGAAGGGCTAGAATTTAGGAAATATGCCTAGTCAATCTTTTCTCCCCAACTGTCTTACACACACACACACACACACACACACACACACACACACACACACACACACACACACAAGATGTTGAAAGAGACCAAAGTCTTCTGGAACAGAGGCCTTGATAAGTTAGACCAGGGGCTAGATGAGGTACTCAGGTATCATAAATGCTACCTAGAGTTAAGTCTGCAGAACTTAAACATGCTCATGTTATTTCCCTAAGGTAAGGTAGGGCTGGGAAGCTTCCAGACCAAAGCCTGACATTATGTGGTCTGACACTGCGACATGATAGGGCAGGCATATATACTTCCATCGCTGCCCGTGTCCCATCTACCTGTATTGTCTGACCCACAAATGACGTTATAGCTAACTGGCCCTTGGCAGAAAAAAAGTTTCCCCACTCCTGCTCTAAAGAATAGCTGAGGGTAGTGTCTTGAAACGGGCATTGATGCCTAATCTTTCAGTTGCCCCTGACCAAGTCTTTAGTGTAAGGATGGAGGGATAAATTGAGCTAAGGGCAATAAAGTCTACTTCACTGAATCATTTTTGGATCCAAATGCTTAGTCCTGACCATGGCATTCATTCACTAATCATTATTTATTATGTATTCATGTTGCATACCTGGATGAACTGTTCAAACTTCTGGATATGGGCCTTCAACTGGGCCTCCTTGACACCCAGCTCTTCCCAACGCAGGTTCAGGGTTTCCATTTTGCGCTGAAATGTCTTGGGGGTGGGATTAACAGAGAGGTTAAGAGGGCTCCTGGTGTCAGTGCCAAAAAAGACCCTGTATTACCTTGAACCTCTATTACTGCATTCTCCACTTTCCACTTGCAGGCCTAGTTTGGAGTAAAGGATGTTTTTACTACCCAAAGCTCAGATAATTTCTGTCTTTGAAGAGAAACACAGAGCCACTAGCCAGGCTCTTGAAACTTCTAGAAACATCTACCCACAAAATAGAAGGTAGTCCTTAGGCTCCTATGACCCATGTAGCTCCCTGCATCCCAGCCCCTATTCCCTACCTCCTTCTTTTGCTCCATAGCATGATGCATGATCTTGGCCTCTTTTTTCTTCTCCAGTAGCTGAATGGATGGAGAGGTTGACTGTTCCTCGATGTTGGGGAACTTCCTGTCCAAAACATGAGCTCCTAGGAAAGGCTAGGACTACGGGGTCCCCCATAAAGACAGACCCACGGGATGGACAAGGGTTACCCCATTTCTTGAATAAGGAATAGTGTGTTGAAGAGTAGTTCAGGTTGAAAACTGAGGAGTAAGATGGATGAAACAAATAAGTGCTAATCTTCAGATGATTTGGGGTCGGGTCATGTGGATGTAGAAGGGTACAAAAAGATGGGGCATAGGGTGACCATGGGACTCCATGGGAGTGGGCACAGAGGGAATTCCCAAGCTCTCAAACACTCACTGTAGCAGTTGCAGAAGTCGCTCTCCATATTGCATCCGGAAGTATTCGGCCAGATCTTCCTCCTCCATGATGCCCAGACTCATAATGATGGTGAACTACCAGCTGAGGTAGCTGGAACTTCAGTGAAATAGTAGGAGATAGAGCCACAAATGCTCAGGGGTGATGTCTGGTCTCTTCCTGTCCCTTCCTCTTCCTTTCCAAGGTCCCTCCTGAAGTAAGTCTCTTGAAATACTTGGGAAAAGATGGCTGGAGACGGGATTCAGTGGCTCCAGAGAATATGTTGGGGCAATGTTGAAGATCTGGTAACCTAGCAACTAGTTTCCATTGAAGACACATGGAACCCAGGCTTTGCCCTCTGTCTCCTAACCCCAGCTCCCAACCTTGCTAGGATCTTCTATTTACCACTTTGGGAACTCTGGAAAGAAGCCCAGACAGGAAATCAGGGTCTGAGAAAGGGGTTGGTGAAGGGGTTGATAAAGAGGATCCTTGTGAGGCAAACCTGTCCCTGTCCCCTTCGCTTCAGGGATGTTGACAATGAAGAAGGATGTTGGGCTTGGTACAGATCACCTAGAGGAAAAGATGAGATGGATTTAGGCTCTTAAGTTGAGTCAGGTGAGAGGGCCGAGAGAAGGGATGCTGGCGGGTGGTATAGAGTCTGGTAGTTGGACACTGAATAACGGGCAAGAGACATGTAGGAACATGGGGTATGAGGGAGGGGTGTGTGAGTTGAAATATGTAGCCTAAGGAATGGACCACCCATCCCTCACCCCAAGCCCACCATGATGAGGGTTCATTTGGAATAAACTTAGTGCCAGTTTTGCCAAATATAAAGAACAAAATAAAGAAAAGCCATAAATCTCACTGCTGGTACATGGTTTACTCAGTGATGGCTGCCCTCCTGAACTAGTTTGGGCGTTAGGCTTAAACTCATCTTCTAGCTCGAGGAACCAAAAGTCCAAATCTTGATGGGAGTTAACGGCTGCAAGTCATCTCGAGCGCCAGGAAAGAGGCGGTGGAGGCTACGTGACCCAACAACCCGCAGGAGCAAGGGCTGCAAGCGGAGTGTGGGGGTTCAGGGTGGGAGGAGGGATGCAAATTTTGGGACCGGTCTGTCCCTCCTTCTGCAAAGGAGATGTTGATGGTCTTCCAATGCCCTCTGCTGGCCTTTGCTGGACTTCACAACTCTGCAATGAGATCTCTGCATGAGGAAGGACTCACACACACATACCATGCACCCCTTCTAAAGACATCTTTAGGAGGTTCACACACACAGGATCTGCCCCTTTTCCAACAGGATGTTCCACATTTTCAGCTAGGACATTCTCCCAACCAGAGTAGGCCCAGCAGAGGGACAATTCAAAACACCAATGATTGTAAGCTTCTTCAAAGGTCTGCTACTCTTTTTGCTTGATTTCTACAATCTGGACCAGTCAGTTTTTTGGGGTGTCTTGCGTTTTTCACTGAGAAGGGGCTTTCCCATTGCCAAACTTCATCATGTAGGAGAAGGGACCTGTTGACCCTGGTATTTTGACTCCCCGTTGTGTCTGTGAAGTGATTCCCTTCGGAGAATCAGTCTTAGTGGGTTTCTATGTATAGGATCATGTTAGGGGTCAAGCAGAGATGATTTTATTCTTCATTTCTGTCTTTTTTTTTTTTTTTACTTTCTCATTACTCTTGCTAATACATACTTCCAGCACAATATTGACAACAAATGACCAGAGCGAGCCATTTTGTGCTGCATCTTAGAGATCCTTCACTTTCTCCCTTTGGTAATGATGATGGTGGTTATGGGATTTTCATTGAGGGTGTTTATGGAATAGTATAATTTTCTTTTCTTTCTATTTTTTGGGGGGGGGGAGGGAGCAGGCACACTTGGTGCTATTCAGGGGCTACTTCTGGTTCTGAATTCAGAAATTACTCCAGGCAGGCACTGGGGACTGAATGGGGTGCTGGGGATTGAACCCAGGATGGCCCTGTGCAAGACAAATGCCCTACTCACTGTACACTGAGTTGGAGGATTTTTCTCTTGTGTTGGGCTTTTTCTATTGTGAGTGCATATTGAATTTTGCCAAATATTTTCTCTGTGTTTAGGAAGATCATAATGGAGATATTCTGTTACTGTTAATCAATTTGCCTATATAAAACCAATAGGCAGTTCTATGGATAACTCTTGTGATTTTTAAAATGCTGTTATTATATGTATTATGATATTTGTTTTACATGCTATCTTGCTTGGTTTGTTAGTATTTTAACTGGACATTTTCAACTACCACAGATATTAGACATATTGTTTTCTTTTCTTGTGGGTGTTGACATGAAGAAATCTGGCCATATAAAATAAATTGGGAAGTGTTCTCTCTTTATAATTTTAGGAATCACTTAAGAAGAACTAGTATTTTTTGAATGATAGAATTTAGCAGTTGAAACCATCTGGTCCTGAATTTTCTGTGTTGGGAAATTTTTAATCTAATTCATTTTCATTATTTGTTACTGATAGGCTCAATATTCTATCGAATATTTTTGGTAGATTGTGTGTTTCTAGGATTGTACCCATTTCTTCTGATTGCCCAGTGACTCAATTATTCATAACAGTCCTTTGTAATCCTGTTTACTTCTGAGGTATTTGCTGTACTGTTTTCTTTTTTTCTTTTTCCCCATTGGTGTCAATAGTCCTTTTTCTTAATTAGTCCATTTAAATTTGCTGATTTTTTTTTTTTTTTTGGTATTTTTGGGTCACACCCGGCAGTGCTCAGGGATTACTCCTGGCTCTTTGCTCAGAAATCGCTCCTGGCAGGCTCGGGGGACCATATGGGATGCCGGGATTCAAACCACAGTCCTTCTGCATGCAAGGCAAACACCTTACCTCATGCTATCTCTCTGGCTCCTGCTGATTATTTTTTAAATTTAAAAGTTAGCTTAAAATAAATTTTCCTATTGTGTATTGATGTTTTGATCTTTATTATTTTCTATATTCTTATTCCTTCTAACTTTGGGGTTTAGTTTTTTTTCTAGCTCCTTTTAAAATGTAGCCCTTTATTGCTATATATTTTCTTCTTTCGTGATTTTTACTTATATTTTTGGGCCACTCCTGGTTCTGCATTCAATAATCACTTCTGGTGAGGTCAGGGAACTGACCTATATGGGACATTGGGGATCGAATCTGTGTGAAGGGAAATGGAGGAAAAATGGAAGTAAAAAAACAATTGATAAAGAATTTATAGGCACCAAAAAGAGAAAAACAAGGCAGTAAAGATTTACAACCACAAGAAAGGATAAAAACAAGATTAGAGAGACTTACCTTATTTGGGACACCTGAATCACCAGAGCACAGGAACTGAAGCAAGACAGCTGAGGATAAACACTGATTTTCAAAGCCATATCAGCTTTAACTGCAATTTGACTTGTGTAAGAATGTTTGTTTGAAATGTATAAAAACAATGTGGACCATTTGTTCTGGGTTCCAGCTTCCTGAATTCTTGATCCCTGTGAATAAACTCTTCCACCCTGCTCTGCTGCAATCTCAATTCTTTGGCATTTCCTAACACCTTGCTTGGCCAAGTACAAAGCAAGAGACCTACCACCCACCACTGTATTATCTCTCCAGCTCCTAATTTCTTCTTAAAACTTTTTTTGCAGCATCCCATATGTTTTGGTTAGCCTTAATTTTTGTTTATCTTGAATATAAAGTTTTTCCTTTTAATTTCTCTGACTTATTGGTAATTCAATACTAAACAAACTTAAATTTAAGATAGACTTGAAATAGAGAGATAACTACACTAACAACTACCACGATAATGTTAATGAGGGAGAGAAGTAGAATGCCTGTCTCAAATACAGGCAGGGGGTAGGGAGAATTGAGATAGGGGGCATTGGTGCTCGGAAGGTTGCACTGGTGAAGGAGGGTGTTCTTTTTATTACTAAAACCCAACTACAATCATGGTTGTGATCACAGTGTTTAAATAAAGATATTATTAAAAAATAAGATTGCTTATGGGGCCAGAGAGATAGTACAGTGGTAGGGCATTTGCCTTGCATGCGGCTGACACAGGATGGACCCTGGTTTGACTCCTGGCATCCCATATGGTTCCCAAACCTGACAGGAGTGATTTCTGAGTGTAGAACCAGGACTAACCCCTGAGCACTGTGGGGTGTGACCCCAAAACAAAAAAACAAAACAAAACAAAACAAAAAAAAGGTAGATTAGAATTAAATGAAGAAATAAAGCACACAGCAGGATATATAAGGAAAACAATCCTTCTATTTTCTTTTCTCAGAGTTTTCATCAGTGACACTGATTTTTGCCCCTGAGCATTTAGACATGTCTGTGAAGACAATCTGCCAGTCCTCCCTTAGATAATTCCATGGATGCTGGACAGATGGGGCCAGGAGAAGAGATCTAGAATTTGTTAATGGTAAATAAAAAACCCAAACAAGTAAACAAACAAACAGCTCTTAGTTACTGGATATGCACGTAAGGGCAAAGAAAGCATATTTACATTGTGTTGTGTTTACTTGGAAGTTCTTCAGACTATTAGCAGTTTTAAAGAGAACATATCTACCTTTTCAGCTGAATTTCTCCCTGGTAAAGCTCTGGCTTCCTTTATACTGGTCAGACTACTGGAAGTGTGTGCAACTTTCAGTCCATTTATGACTTAGGCTACTATAATCAGTAGACCTGGTTTTATCTGGTACCCAGGGGTGGGATTCTGGACATAGAACCTGGGCAAGGCAAATGTCATATGCAAGGCAAATGTCCTCCCCACTGTACTATCATTTTGGCCCCCATGTTAATTCTGCTTATTTTTATTACTAACCTAGTTCTATAGCCCTGATGAGCAGGCATTGTACGGAGAATGAGATAAACACAAAAGAACTGTCCAAAGAAACTTTAGGGGGCCCGGAGGGGCACAGCGATGTTTGCCTTGCAAGCAGCTGATCTAGGACCTAAGGTGGTTGGTTCGAATCCTGTTGTCCCATATGGTCCCCCATGCCTGCCAGGAGTGATTTCTGAGCAGATAGCCAGGAGTAACCCCTGAGCACCGCCGGGAGTGGCCCAAAAACCAAAAAAAACCCCAAAAACTTTAGGGTTGCTTGAGCAGTGATGAGTGAGCTCATAGGCTAGCCATTTATTTACAACAATATTGCTCCCCAGACTGGTTTCCAATATGTGGGCCCTTAAATTGGCAAATAACATTAATCAGTGTTAATGAAATATCAAAGATCAAAAATTATTTTATTTAGTAATCGTGAATTCAAAAGTTATTGATAATTGAGTTTCAACACGAATCCTGTGTCTACTTCTCTCCACCAATGTGTCTTCTTTCCATCTGCCCACCAGACTGCTCTTCTGACAAGTACTTTTTCAAATCAATTTTTGGGGTGGTGACTTACAAGACCCTTACTAATAAAATTTCATGCATTACATTCTGCTACCATTTAGCACCATCCTTTTCCAGTTGACCATTTCCTTCCATCATTGTAGTTTAATCTCTTTGCTGTTTTGTTTCACCAACATCCCTCACTCTCTGTCCCTGGCAAGCCTCTTTCTGAAGACCCATTCTCACATTCCTCATTTCTATTCTCTTTGGGCATTTATTATTTCCCTACAATATATTTATAATATATCATACATAACAGTAAATTAAAACATGTAATACATTTCTATATTTTATCCCACAGTTATACATATTTTATATTCTGCATAGGAGATCCTTCTGTGCCAGTCTCTCTCCTTCTGACTAATTTTACTCAGCATAATGGATAACTCCAGATCCATCAGTGTAGCAGATCATTTAATGATTTTACTTAAGACCAAGTAATTGACATACCAAAAAAAAATTTTTTTTTTGGTTTTTGGGGCACACCCGGTGACGCTCAGGGGTTACTCCTGGCTATTCACTCAGAAGTTGCTCCTGGCAGGCACGGGGGACCATATGGGGAACCCGGGGATCGAACCGCGGTCCATCCTAGGTTAGCGCAGGCAAGGCAGGCAGGCACCTTACCTCCAGCGCCACCGCCCGGCCCCAACATACCAAAATTTAATAGGTAAATTAAGAGCAAAGGCTGGGATATTTCATATAGCTAGTAAGCAGCTACTTAAAAGTATAGAATAAAGTCTTGATAATTTCCTATTCTATTCTTGCCTATTTTTTTCCTTTCCTGGGTGCACATTTGCTGCTTAACTCTATTTTACCTGGGGGAGAGGTATCTTGTTTTTTTGATAGGGATGTAATTTCCCACAATTTTTAAAGATACATATAATATATAATTCGTCATGTTAGTATTGAAAGAATAGTGAATAGCTAAAAACATCTACCTTTAAGTTATAAGCTCAAATCCCATTGTTCCACATGCACTGGATACAATCCTGCTGTTTGACCCTGGCAGTGCTACTATCTGTGATTTCTGATACCAAAGGAAAATAAGCACCACACATGGGTGTACCCTGTCACATCATGAATAAAACATGGATGTGCAAGTATACTTCTAGGTACTGACTTTAAGAATCAGTGGAATAACAGTATTTATCCCTTTTAAATGACTTACTTCATTAAGCATAATGAATTCAAGAGCCAGTGCTCCCAGTCTAGAGCATTTCTTTTAGGAGAAAGTGGAAATTTCCCCACTGACCGACTAATATTCTATGTGTATGTAATGGTTGTTGCTTGATGATGGGTCTTCATTCTGATATACATATTTTAGGTGATTTTTGTGTTTGTATGAACATCATAGAGTAGATCATACAAACCTAGATGATATATTCTTCTATTACCAAAGTTAGATAGCATAGTCGATTGCTATAATTGTTTATATGCCTCTTTTTTGACTAATATGTCATATTTTGTTTATCCATTTACCTGCTAGCAGATACCCTTATTGTTCCATCTTTGGCTTATTTAAAATAATGCTGCTATGAACATAGTGTCCAACTATCTCTTCGAAGACATGTCTTCAGTTCTTTTAGTTATTTACTCAGAAGTGGAATGACTGAATCATATGGCAATTCTATTTTCAATCTTTTAAGGACCTACTATTCTGTTTTTTAGAGTGACTTTACTAATTTTGATTCCTACGTTCAATGTACAAGATTTCCACTTTATCTACCTCCTTACTGATATCTTTTATTTTCCCAACTCTTTTGGGGTTGGTTGTTCGGTCACACCCAGCTGTGCTCAGGGTGTACTCCTGGCTCTGTGTTTAGGGGTCACTCGTGGTAGGATTTGGGTCACCATCTGTGGTGCTGGAGATGATCTCAGGCTGACTATTTGCTAAGTAGCTGTTGTATTCTCTCCTGGTCCAATTTTTCTCTTTCTTTTACTTTAAATAATCATCCTAATGGGTATGAAATAATCAAATTGTGAAGATATGCTAAAGAAATTCTCATTTGTGTCATACAATATTGATATAGTTGAAGCCCTCTTTGCCCATTGTCCCTTCCATTTCCTAGAGGTGGCCAGACATTCAGAAAATATTCACATTTTGAACTGACAATGTACATGATCTTCTAAATTGGGGATACAGCAGCACACAAAATTAAGGAAATTTTAACTTAACTTAAATTTTAACTTAATTTTCTTAACCCCTGTTAAGGAAAGACACTCTGCTGACCTCAGAGAATGTTGTCTTTCTTCCTTGCTATACTTATGAGTGAAGAAGGACTTGGGAAATAAGAAGTTGGTGCTCACAGATTAGCCACGATTTTTTGCAAATTGAGTATTTTGTTCTTTCAGACATTGTGGGCTCTTCAAAAGCCTCATTAATGTTTTTAACCTGGAGATAATTATTGGCTCTAAAATTTAAAAAGAAAGCCAAAAATACAGCATAAATGTTTCAAGGCATACAAATGTATATGTATGAATATACAAATGTATATTCCAACTTCATTTAGTATTCGTACAGCATTTCACACATTTGAAAGTAACACAGATTTTATTTTCTTCTCTTTTCAAGATGACTTCATTACACAGTAATTATTTTAAAAGAAAAAGTCAAAGAAAATGAAATTAAAATTAATCTTAGATGAATAACTTCAAAGGTGAGATTTAAAATAAATTCTCACTTTCCCCCCTCAAATTATATTTGGAGTCAACAGACATGCATCTTAGTTTTTCTAGGATCTTGTTAAGCTTCCGATGGAGTCATGTTTCTAAAGATATCTGTGCCTTGGAAGGTGGGGGTTTAATAATGAAACTGGACAAGGTAAGTGGTTTAAGTTAACCCATTATATTTTAAATAAAAAAAAAAGATTGTTATTCTACTGTTTATAGTTTACCAAGGCTAGGGGTGATAGGTTCCTTCACTGGCAACTTTCTGAGGTTTTTTTTTTCAGGAAAAGAAAGAGCCAGAACCTGAATATATTAATCTTACTGACTAGTCATGCAGAAACCTTGATTTCAAAGCCTTCACCCCAAATCTCAGGCTTGTTCTTGAGGTGATAAATGATTCCCTGCTGTGTTTAGATGTTTGGTTTCCAAAGCTGGGTTTTCTGAGAAGAGTATTCCCACTGATCAAAACTAATGGCTCTACTAGGTAGGGGAAAAAACATTCCTTTTATTTTGTACTTCCTTTTCAGAATATGGTCCTTTCCCTGCTCCAGGAAGGAAGCAATATTTATTCTACCTGAGAGAACTTCTTCCGGTGATACCATCCCTTGAACGAGACCCAAATGATTGAGAAAAAGCTTCCTATTCTTTGAATCAGGTGTATATCCATTTTGTTATTCCCAAGGGCACTTTGCTTTGCCTCCAACATGGCAACAGTTGACACTGTTGTGGATCATAAAAGTGTCAACAATACAATAGCCTTCACTGTTAAAGTAGTTACATACTACTTTTGTGGCTTTAGATTGCTTTGTGTACTGCTAAGAAAGTTGTAATGTACTACAATCTGGGGACTTGAGGGACAATGTAATTGTGCATGTGTTTTGTTTTATTTTTCTTATTGTTTTTGGACTGAAAATTCAAAGTCAAGGTGTCAGCAAGGCGATTTCTTTTGAGAAGTCTGTTTATGGGTGATTGTCTTCCACTGTAACTTCACCTTGTCTTCTTTGCATCTTTGTCTTCATAAAACAAACAAACAAACAAACAAAACATGGCAACAGTCATTCTTTGTGACCTTCAAACATGAAAACTGATTTTCTAAAGATTAGAAGGATGCACAGTGAGTAGGGCATTTGCCTTGCACATGGCCAACATGGGTTTAGTCCTTGCATCCCATGTGGTCCCCTTAGTGTGTTACGAGTAATTTTTGAGTGCAGAGTAAGGAGTAATCCCTAGGAACCGCCGGATGTGGCCCAAAGTTAATAACAAAATCATTTTGGAGGAGGCTACCCAGCAGTGTTTATAAGACCTGGGGTATTCATGTCAGTCAGACAATTTAGTGCTCAGGTCCTGCAGTGCTATGTAGGGAGTACCAAGACCATGCCCAGTGAATGTTAGTGGTCCACCTAGCTATGCTTGAGTATCTCATTAAGTGCAAGGGTTGAAAGTTGAACAGAGTGGGTTTCAGACATATGCTGTCAGAGGCTCAAATCTTATTTTGGGGGGGGGTTGGGTCACACCCGGCAGCGCTCAGGGGTTACTCCTGGCTCCATGCTCAGAAATTGCTCCTGGCAGGCACGGGGGACCATATGGGGCACCGGGATTCGAACCGATGACCTTTAGCATGAAAGGCAAACGCCTTACCTCCATGCTATCTCCCGGGCCCCAAATCTTATTTTTTTAAATAAAGATAAAATATTTCCCTTGAATACTCAGATAATATAGCAAAAGAACCAAAAACTAATGGGAATGTGAGATAACAAATTCAGGATAATATTATCTCCCGGTGCTAGTGAAGTATTACTATGAGTCAGTAAGAGTTCAGATTGGGCAACTGGGCATATAGGTGTTCGTTCTATGACTTGCATCTTTTAGGGTATGTCAGAAATATTTAATAATGCATTAAGAAATATTGCATGCTTTCTAAGATTATTCAAGTTTGCTATTCTCAGTACTTGTTGATTCTACTCCAAATTTCTTTCTAGTCCGTGATTACTCCTTTCTTTTTGAATAACTATTAACACCCTCCCCTTTTCCATCTTTATTTTACTTACTCTTTTGGTTTTGGGTCACACCTGGCAGTGCTCAGGGATTCCTTCTGGATCTATATTCAGAAATCGCTCCTGGCAGGCTTGGGGGACCTTATAGGATGCAGAGATTTGAACCACCGTCCTTCTGCATGCAAGGCAAAAATGCCCCATCTCCATGCTATCTCTCTGGCCCTGCCCTTTTCCATCTTTAAAGCTTGACATTCCACTCTCTACACTTAACATCTCTTGCTAATCAATCACTCTTGTAGGGTGTTCCCTTATTATGTTTCTGTATCTCATAGGAAAACTGTTTAGCTTAATATATCTCAGCATCTATGACCTGCTGCCTCCTAATTTATCATACAATATCACAGTGCAGTTTGAGATCACAATTCTGAATTTCTCATTACATAGAAGAAAAATACACAGAAACTGGATTTAAATTTCAGTGGAATAAAGTGAACAAAATAAACAATAAAGTGAAGTAAAGTGAATAAATAAGTAAAGTGAATCCTACTGAAGTCACTACCAAGAGAGTTCTGTGCTATTCTTAGGGATCCTGCAGAGCTGGGGGCTGGGGGCGGAGGTTAACTCAAACACAAAATTAAGATGAAACTCTTAAGGAGGCAGAAAGTGCTGGAATGCTTTCTGGGTTTCTTTGAAATGGCAGTTTAGAACATGAAAGGGTCAGATGCTTTGAATCAGGGATCTCTTGTTTCTGGGAAGATTAGAACACACTCTGCTGCCACTAAGTGATAGGAGAAAAGTACCAGTCTCACTACTGGGCCAGATCAAAGCAATGGGTGGGGAAAGAAGGCTATGGTAGAGAGTATATGGTGTACACAGGCCCCATATACTTCCCTGACATGTAGTTGTAGCAGAAGCAGGAAGCTTCCGGAAAAGAAAAAATGTAGAAAAGATTCTAAAAGATTTCCTGAGACATGCCCTTGTCTGGTGGATAATGACAATATGATAGAGATTGTTTGGAAATGGCCTCAGCAACACTCTTTGACAGGCATTTGACTAAGTTCATATTACAAAACAGATGACATGGTTATATACGTAGATGACCTCCAAGAGTCCATCAAAAAGCTTCTAGAAACAATAACTCAATACAGTAAAGGAGATGGAAACTAAGGAGCAGGAGGTGAGGATTTGTGCAAAGGATTTTGCTATTCTAATCCCTATGGATTTTTATCAGCTTTTGAAAACACACATCGTTTCCTCTGCTTGCTTCATGCTTACACTGACTTCCAACCCATCCTGATCAAGACTGAGCATCCCCTGTCTCCTTAAAGAAGAAAGTCTGGGGGTGGTTTTGGACTGGTAAGAGTCCTTGGTGCTAGTGCTTCTTACTAGAACCTTCCTAACTCTCACACAAAAACAGCTCTGCAGGAGTTCTTGCTCCTTAGGGTTTTCTGAAGTCCCAAACTCCAAAGGGAGTACTTTTATTTTTAAGTATATTTGATGCCCTCTGGTGGGGAGCTTCTGAACTGCTGGCTAAATCTTGTCCTCTCCTCCTGTCTTATTATTTTTTTTAATTTTTTTTTATTTTTAATTATGAGAACAAGGATACAAAGAAAGAGGGTAAGGTAAGGTTACAGTGGAAGGATAGTCACCCATTGGCCGCACTTTTTGGTTGTGGGTCTTGGAGAGTTTGCAGTCTTAGATGTTTGTTGGCCAGGTCAGCAGAGGAGAAAGAGAAAGGAGCAGGCCACATGGTTGGCGTCTTTATAAGTCTCTGGGCTCCCAATCACCCGGCAGGTTTGGCCCCACGTGTGTTGGGCGGGGCCTTCTTACCGAGGGTGGGTCCCAGGGCATCTGTAGACTTAGATGTCTGTTGGCCAGGTCAGCAGAGGAGAAAGAGAAAGGAGCAGGCCGCATGGTTGGCGTCTTTATAAGTCTCTGGGCTCCCAAGCAGAGGAGAAAGAGCCTCCTGTCTTATTTTTGTCTGTCTGTCTGTCTGTCTGTCTGTCTGTCTGTCTGTCTGTCTGTCTATCTATCCATCCACCCACTCATTCATCCATTCATCCATCATCTATCTATCTATCTATCTATCTATCTATCTATCTATCTATCTATCTATCTATCTATCTATCTATTCATCCATCCATCCATGCATCCATCCATCTATCTATTTATTTTATTGGATTTTTGGTCACACCGGTGATGCTCAGGGGTTACTCCTGGCTATGTGCTCAGAAATTGCTCCTGGCTTGTAGGACCATATGGGACGCTGGGGATCGAACCCAGGTTCATCCTGGGTCAGCCACATGCAAGGTAAATGCCCTACCACTGTGCCATTGCTTCAGCCTCCTTGTTTGCTTTCTTAAACCTTCTTCACTACCAATTTACAGCTCTCCCACTCCCATGTAGAGATATAGAATGACTTCTTAGACCCCAGATGATGTTCTTATCCCCTTGGAAATGGCAAAAAGAATGTAGGCAATCCCATTATTGGATCTCACCTTAAGCTAACCCTACACAGTGTGTTTGGGTAACATTGTGGGTTTGTTTTTGTCTACATAGTCAGCTTTTTTTTTCTCTCCATTTACTTTTTTTCCATTCCCTTTGCTTCTGTTTTGATGACTCTGTGTTGCTTCAAAATGCCTGGTATGGTGTAGCTTTTACTTGGGGTCACACTACTTTAGTCGCATAGTTGCTGCATTTTTTTGCTTGTAGTGCTTACTGGAAGTTGCTAGAGTGCCCACTGTACATGTTGCTATGGGTGGAACTGACCTCAGTGCTAGCATATCTTTAGACATGGTGTTCATTATGGTTTGCTAGGTTGCACTGTCTTTTGTGGCATAGAGTCCCATCTATGATTTTGCTCAGTACATGTGGGCAGTACTGGGAGTTGAACTCGAGGATGCATTCTTTTTAAGGCATTTTTATCATGGAGCCATCCCTAGCTCTCTTCTAAAAATTATTAGTCCACCAGACTAGATCTAAATCCCAACTCTGCCACCAACTAGTTATGCAGCATCAAGCCATTAGTTTTATCGAATACTGGAGTTGGTGAAACCAACTACTGTGTAAGATTGCTTGGAAGTTTAAGTGTTTAGGTCCAATGTTTGAAGTATAGAAATCTTTAATCTGTTTAAGCTGTTAATCATCATTGCAGTTAGCACAGAAGGGGAAAAGTGGGTAGAACTGGAAGGGGAATTGAAGGGATGAGAGCTCAGGTAGACACTACAGAATTTCTTGGAGTTTGCATTAAGAATATGGAGCTTGGGGCCGGGCGGTGGCGCTGGAGGTAAGGTGCCTGCCTTCTCTCGCTGCCTAGGACGGACCGCGGTTCGATCCCCCGGTTCCCATATGGTCCCCCAAGCCAGGAGCAATTTCTGAGCGCATAGCCAGGAGTAACCCCTGAGCGTCACTGGGTGTGGCCCAAACCCCCCCCCCCCCAAAAAAAAAAAAAAGAATATGGAGCTTGCCAAAGAACTAATGAGATGGTAGAAGTTTTTTGGTTTTTGTTTGTTTTTGGGCCACACCTGGTAGCTCTCAGGGTTTATTCCTGGCTCTGCCCTCAGAAATTGCTCCTTGCAGGTTCAGGGGACTATATGGGATGCAGGGATTCGAACCACTGTCTGTCCTGGATTGGTCACATGCAAGGCAAACACCCTACCTCTGTGCTGTCTCTCCAATCCCAGAAGTAGCACTTTTTGCTAAAGTACTTGGAGATGCTTAAAGGGACGAAAAGTTGCTTTGGAACCAGATAGTTCAGCCCTACATGGTTGGCAGCACAGGGACACGAGGAGTGGCAACCCCTTTAAACAGGTAGAAATCAAGACTAAAAGAACTGGTCACTAGCTTGGTGACCTTTATAAGTCACCTACTCACCCATTTCACTTCCTTCAAAATGACTACTTTAAAAATAAAGATATAGGGGCCCGGGAGATAGCATGGAGGCAAGGCGTTTGCCTTTCATGCAAAAGGTCATCGGTTCAAATCCCGGTGCCCCATATGGTCCCCCGTGCCTGCCAGGAGCAATTTCTGAGCATGGAGCCAGGAGTAACCCCTGAGCACTGCCGGGTGTGACCCAACAAAAACAAAAACAAAAACAAAAAAAAAAAAAGATAAAAATAAAGATATAAAATATGGGGCAGGAGTGATAGATAGCACAGCAGTAGGACATTTGCCTTGCATGTGGCAGATCTGGGACAGACCAGGTCCAATTCTTGGCATCCCATATGGTCCTGTACACCTGCCAGAAGTGATTTCTGCATGCAGAGTCAATAATAACTCCTGAGCACTGCCGGGTGTGGACCAAAAACCAAAATAAAAAAAAAATAAGTACATAAAATAGTGTTTTGATCCCACCTGAGAGATTGGATATTATTCAGGAACTAATCATTGTAAATATGCTACTCTTTTTTTTTCTCCATTTTTTGGGGGGGTCACATCTAGTGGTGTTCAGGGGTTACTTCTGGATCTTCGCTCAGAAGTCATTCCTGGCAGGCTCAGGGGACCATATAGGATGCTGGGATTCAAAACAGGGTCTGTCCTGTGTTGGCCAGATGCAAGGCAAATAAATGCCTTATGCCACTCTTTAAAGGTTAACCAGGCTTAGCAACCAAAGGTAAATGCAGTGAAGTAGAAAGAGGAAGTCAGGACTCTGGTCAGATTTCTGCCAACGCCTTTATCTTCTTCGAAAGTTGCAGATAACAAATGATTGCAGATAAACAAATGGGTCACATTTGTGAAATATGAAAGGCATTTCTATGGGGAAGCCGACTGGCACCATGGAAAGGGAATACATACTCTGGAATGAGACAAACTTAGGTATCAATCCAACAAAAACAACACCACTGTCATTCTTCCTAACAGAACCCTGACTTTGCTTGGAATATACCCCACACCTCCCAGTCTCCCTTGCAATACAGGCTGGCCCTGAGATATAATTTACTCAGAAAGCAGGGGATTTCCAGGATGGTTTTTTTCCCTCCTAATACAGGCACTCAATTCTCATTTCTTTTTGTTCTCTCTTCCTTCATGGAATATAGAAAAGAGTTTGGAGATCAGCAGCAAACCTATTGAATTATGTGGACAAATATGATAGAGACCTACAAGCTGAGGATGAAGAGGGTGAAGAGATGAAAATCATTAGGTCCTTTGAGACATTTCTGAGTGGTTGTTCCAGTTACAGACCCTGTGTTATTTTATTTTATTTATTATTATTACTTTTATTTTATTTAATTT
The DNA here is from genome assembly GCA_004027635.1 of Crocidura indochinensis. Taxonomy (NCBI): domain Eukaryota; kingdom Metazoa; phylum Chordata; class Mammalia; order Eulipotyphla; family Soricidae; genus Crocidura; species Crocidura indochinensis. The sequence continues at coordinate 21,686 of PVKC010006601.1, forward strand.
ATTATTACTTTTATTTGTGTGTTATAGCATTTTATTACTGAGATGTTTTTCTGCCCTTACCTTACAGACTACATATGTTAAACACATTAATATTTAATTATTTAAGAGCAATAGTTTTGTTGGTTATTGGTACCCTAAAGTTTCTTAGGGTGAATTTAAAAAGGAACAATTCCTAGAACTATGTATGAACTCATGGACATTCATGTATATATTCCTTTCTTCCAGCTTTGAGACACTTTCTGTCTTTGTAAAATATGAGCCCTTTTAAATTAACTCTCTTAAAATATGTAAGATGGGGGGCTGGAGTGGTAGTACAGGGGTAGGGCTTTTGCCTTGCATGTGGCTAAACCAGAACAGAGGCAGATTTGAGCCCTGGCATCCCATATGGTCTTGTGAGCCTGCCAGGAGTGATTTCTAAGCACAGAGCCAGAAGGAACCCCTGAGCACTGCTGGGTATGGCCCCCTCCCAAAAAAACAAAAAAACAAGTAGTTCTCCGGGTTCGGCCTCTTGAGTCCTCAGAAGTACAAGTCAAAAAGTAACCCTGTTAAGTGGTAAGGTAGAGGTTTGATATAGACTCCCCTAGCACCTTAATCCTATGGAAGAAAGTATAACATAATCAAAGCATATGCAGAAAATTATCATGTACCATTTTGAGGTGGAACCATATGAGCCCAATGGTCACGAAATTGACCTTAATTTGATATAAATATGGAAGACACTTTTAGGGGTTCAATTCCTGTTGACATAGACATTAAGAATGAAAGGGGGACCAGAGTGTTAGCACAGCGACAGGATATTTGTCTCGCTGATGACTGGCCCGGGGTGGACCTGGGTTCAATCCCTGACGTCCAATATGGTCTTGAATCTGCCAGGAACGATTTCTGAGTGCAGAACTAGGAGTAACCCCTGAGCACTGCTGGGTGTGGCCCCCAAACCAACCAACCCATCAAACAAACACAAACAAACACAAAAACCAAATATATATATATATATATATATATATATATATATATATATATGATAAGATGTTTTGTCATGTGACTGACTCAGATTAGATACCAATACTCTGTATGGTCTATAAAGCCTCTATGAGTGATCGCTAACTACAGAGCAAGAGTAAGTCCTGATTACATCTGGGTGTGTCCTCCAAAAAAAGAGTAATATTGAAAAATCTATTGACCACCCACCCTTTTTTATGCCAATATGAGACTAGACTCAGGCTTTAGGACCTAAAAACCTCAGCACTGGTCCCATTTTGTACTGGTCCCATTCACTGTCTTCTTGGCACCACTAGATTTCTTTGAGTAATCTGATCATCGTCACAACCAGCAGCATTAGGCATTGTACACAAAATATAATGACTACAAAGGGAACTTTTTTTCAATAAGCAAACATATTCATGTTAATAATATGGTTGACAAAAGTTGAATATCTCTTTACAGTTAATAAAAATCTTGCAACCAGATGATTCGGTGGGACTTGAGCATAGTTATATTTTCTCCCCAGGATTTCCTGCAACCTCAGGCATGGACTTGTCATTAGATTTTGTCATTAAAAGGATATTTAATAGTATTTTTCTCCAGATCAGCTTTTCCATTCAAAGTGATCATCTTTCATGGCCTTCACAAGCCAGTCTTGTTCTGTCCCTTGTTCAGAGTCACTGGTGTCATTTGCCTCTACAACCAACAGCTTTGAGTAGCTAATTTTATGCTCTCGGGGAAGTTTCATCAGGATGGAAAGGAAAAAAATCAGCCAGATCATCAAGATTATGGTACAGATCTGGAAGAGTAAAGGCAGGTCAAAGCGCATCATCACAAAGCCCCCCAAAAAACTGCCCAGACTGCATCCACCCCCATAAAAGTGGCTTTGAAACATGGTAATGAGAGTTCTTTCTGTTACGGAAGTGGACATGTCCTCTATTGAGGCTCTCACTGCCCACCAGAAAGCCCCGTTGCTGATGGCGCTCAAGATCTGAACCGGAAGGACGGACCACCAGGTCCAGGTGAATGCGTAGTATAATAACTGTCCTGCCAGGCAGACTAGTCCCAGGCCCACTGTGCCCATCCTAGACAAATTTCTAAGCAAGATGTTCTTCAGTGGGTAAAGTAAAATCTCTCCCAACAAGCTCAGGGCAACGGAGAAGCCCATAACCAACTCACTGCTTCCAAACTTCTTCATGTACCAGAACAAGTAGTTCTGCACGATGCTATTGGTGGCTCCCACAAGAACAACAGTGAAGGCGAGGAGAATGAGATGGGGGCTGTTCCCAATAAGAGACAACGCCTTGAGGGTTTTGTTGCTAGGCTCCCACTGCTTGAAGACAGGGATGGGAAAGACGATGCTCACCAGTAAAGCCAGAATGCTGACCAATGCATAGCTATAGAAATAGACCACACCTGAAGGGCCCTGAGATCTCAGGAAGCAGTCCAGTTGTCCCACCAGGGCTGCAGCGCTGCAAACACCTACTGACATACCCAGCAGCCTCCAGATCCAGAGGCTGCGGTAACCGTAGGTGGCATCCACAAAATCCAGGTATTCATAAAGACTGTCATCTGCCACCTGATCGAGAGGGGCTGCTACCATCTCCCAGAGCACCATAAAGCAAAGGGCGAAGATAAAAGCCCACCGGAGTTCTTCCACAGTGATGTTGAGAGCCCCAGTATACTGTCCTGTGGCTGTCAGGATGGTGGTATTTGTGGGCGCTCTCCCCATGGTTGGCAAGGGTGTCTTAGTACTGCCCATCTTCAAAGCACCTTGCCAAGTAACTTCTTTCACTCCAGATGTGATAGCTTGGAGAAATTGGGACGTGTTTCTGGCCTCTTCTGTAGAATCCACAAAGTAGCTACTTTCTTGGACACTGCTATCAGCAAATCCTTTTTGAATGCTGGATGTTTCCACCATCTCTCTTTGGGCTGCAAGGCTAGGCACCCAGGTTATCAGGTTGGAGGTTGATTTTGGGTTCCAGGTGCTGTTCCCCGTAAATGCTCCTCCCAGGGGAGAGATAGTGGAGGCCACCTTGTTGTGGACTGCATTACAGGAGCTGGCTTCCAGCTCTTTGCCCACATAGGGGATCAAAATCATAAGTGGGCTGGTCCCCACCGAGCCAAGCAAAGAGCCAAGAAGAACCAACCTTCTCTTCTGGAAGCTCTTGGCCAGAGAGGCACCAAAGGGAGCCCAGAAGGCTGCGATTAGGTGCTTGATACCCATGATGATGCCCACCAAGGGTGCAGTCAGGCCTAGTTGACTCAAGTAGAGGGTCAGGAATGGGGTCACGCACGCTGCTCGGACCCCACATACGAAGTGGAAGAGTCTGGCCACCCGCAGAGCCCTCTTGATGTCCCACTGGGGGTGGGCGCTCATGGTTATATGCATGAGCAGCTGCTGGGTGCAGAGATGGCACAGGCTGTGGTGTCATGCACCTCTAGAGGGAGTCCAAAAGAGGCTCCCAAGGGTGCCCCCAGCATCCCGCAGCTCCACTGTCGCCGGCCAACGGTTGCCCTGCCTAGGCCTCACCTGCCAATTCCAGGCCTAGGCCCACGCACCCGTTTCCTTGGCCACCACAATCCCTGACCCTTGACCCCTGAGCTGAGCCGGGCATCCCGGGTCCTGTCTATTATTTTGTCATCTTTGGTAATCTGGTGGCCTGATGGGTCATCATTTTGAATGTTGTGATTTTTTCACAAGAAGTGGGCTGATTTTAGGTGTTGAGGTTGGACAGAAAGACCTCAACGGAGTGACAAATGAAAGATGTTTTGGGGGTGTGTACGCTTCCCTCTTGAAACTTTTCCCCTGGCTGAAAGGAGAGAAAGTAATATATGCATGGTACCCTAGTTGGCAACGATATGGTAAACCAGTGTCTAAAAGGGGGAAAAAAGGAGAAGGAGAGAGAGACAGAGAGAGAGGAGGAGGAGGAGGAGAGGAAGGCAGAGGAAGAGGAGAAGAAAAGGAAGGGGAAAAAGGAAGAAGGAAGAATAGGAAGAAGAGGAAGAAGGAAGAAGAAAAACGAGGAAGAGGAAAGGGAGGGGTAAGAGAAGAGGGAGGTGGAAGTGGAAGGGGAGGGGGAAGAGGAGGAGGAGAAGAAGAGGAAGAAGAGAAGAAGAAAAGAAGAGGAGAAGAAAGGAGAAGAAAAGAGGAGGAAGAGGAAAAAAAATAAGAAGACAAAAAGAAAAGTGAAGAAGGAGAAGAGGAAGAAGAAGGAGGAGCAGGAGGAGGAAAAAGAGGAGTAACAAAAAGAAGAAGGAGGAGAAGAAGGAGGGGAAGGAGAAGAAGAAAGAAGAAGAAAGAGGAGAAGAAGGAGGAGGAGAAGAAGGAAGAGGAGGAGGAGAAGAAGAAGAAAAGAAGAAAGAAGAAGAAGAAGAAGAAGAAGAAGAAGAAGAAGAAGAAGAAGAAGAAGAAGAAGAAGAAGAAGAAGAAGAAGAAGAGAAAATGCCTGTTTTAGGCAGCAGGGAGAGTGGGAGGGAAACTGAGGACATTGGTGGCAGGAAATGTACACTGGTGATGAGTGTTGGATATTGCATGATCAAAAAAAAAAAAAAAAAAAAAGAAAAAGAAAAATCCTTGAGCTGTAGGCTCGGGAATGGAGCTCCATTGGAGTTTCTTCCTTCTTCAAGTTCAATGAACAGTTAACCACCTGCTACCTACAGGACCAACCCCTTCAGACACACACACACTTCCCTTTCCAGTATTTTCTTTATAACATGCATCACTATCCAATATCCTTCCAACTTCTACTTGGCATGTTTGTATTAATGTCTTTCTCCACTGACTCAAAGAGCCAAGGAAGGCAGTACTGCTTTTCTCTGCAGGGCCTAGAACCAGTTCATGGGATGTGAGCTGTCCTTGGAAGAGTTTTCTGGGATAATCCATCCCCAGGGGACACTCTGAGGTCTGTCTTGGAGGGGTACTCTAGCAGCCCCTCCAGATACAGAACTGTGTATTGAATATTTTTCAGTCAAGGTTCTAATTTTGGGGTACATACTCCAGAGGTGGTTAGCTAACATGTTGTCAACAAACCACATTCCAGGAACAGTGAATACAAACACATCAGAAGTCATAGATGAATAGCAGTAGCTTCATTAATATTGGTGAAACCTCACTGGCAAAATTAGCCATGCCAGCCACAAGAATTGGCCATAAATTTGTACGAAGGCATTTCTTCCCCTAGGAAACTAATCTGTAGCAAGCACTAGAGATCCCAGTTGTCCAACCCCTTTGGATCAGGTCTGTTGGCTTTCTTTTCTACATGTTCAACTGCTGAGCTACTGGTTCAATGAACTGCTTTCCTTCAGACTCCTAATGTGGCCAGCGAGTTGGTGTTAGTTTGGTGCAGCTGCATGTCAATAAATGTCTAAATATGTAGAAAGCAATGTTTGGTTTATGACTTGATTTCATTGTAAACTGATATATGTTGAGGAAAAAGGATTGGAGACTTCACCAAATTCGAACCATGGATGAACTGCAAATTTTATTTAAAACATCTAGTTATCATGAATTCCCATACTTATATTAATTGGCCTGCTATACCCCCAATGAAAAAGCAATGGAAAATATGACCAGGTAAATTCACTCCAATTCCATGAGACCTGTTGTTTTCATTTTTAAAACCACCTTAATCACATCTCAAGATCTTGTCTCTAGCGTCTCCTTCCTCTGAGTTTCTTTGCAGTCTTCGGTAAAGGGCCTCGAACCCTCTACTGCCTCTTAATCTCTATTAAAATATAGTGTTGTTGGGTTTTAGAGGATAATAGAATTTTAGTGTGCTTTTAATGAATATGACATTTTTTTCTGTTAATCAGGAGAGATGCCTACCAGGTCATGGATGAGATAGGCAAAGAGAGGAAAGACACCAGTCTTGGTAAGAAGGAAGTGTAGTAGTCTTTGTGTATGCCTCATTTTTCAGCAGGCCACAGGTTCTGACCAAAATCTTGGTTTAAAAACCTTGGTTTAAAAAAAAACAAGCTGAGGGCCAGAGTGATAGTAGGGCATTAGCCAAACTGGATTTGGTCCCCAGCATCCCACAGGGTCTCCTGAGCCTTCCAGGAGTAATTTCTGAGTTCAAGACAGGATTAAATGCCTGAGCACTACTGAGTGTGGCCAAAACCAAAACAAACAACAAAACAAAACAAAACAAAACAAAAATCCACCCAAGCCAAGGAGTTTGAATTGATGTCCACTCTTGCTTATTAACTTCTGTTTTCTTCCCAAAAAAATCCCTCTTAGTGTTGCAATAATTGCAATAAACCTTATCATCATCTCTCAGCTCTTCTTCTTTAAAAAATAAATGAAGACAATCTTGTAATGTACATTTATCTGAGATGTTACAGGTAAATACAAATGAATAAACATCTCATGAGCAAAAGTGGACATTAGTGCAAGGAGTTAGGCTATGCGTGTATTTGTGTGTGTGCAAGTGAATGCATGCAGTTTTGCTCACGTTCAACCCTTTGTAAACTCCCTGTGCCATAGCCCCCCCACCCAAAGGCCACCTTCCCTTCACCTTCTTGACCTTGCCAGAAACCACCTGAGGGAGCCAAGCTTTCCTGTAGTTGGGTTGTCCATGCATGTTTGGGTCAGGGAGAATAGTGTTCTTCTTCTTGGGTTTGCTGCTTTTAGACTCAGCTCTTCTGCATCATCACTTGACTTCACTGGACAATGCCAGAGAAGGTGTTGATGGGCATTAGAAGGGGCTTGGGGTTGGTTTTTTTCATTTCCATCTCCTGTGAGCCAGGTCCTGGCATCTTGGATTTATGAGCTCCAGAACATGGTTCTGGGCAGGGAGCAACCTCGAATCTGTGGAGACAAATCAGCTTAATATGTCAGGGGTCTAATCTTTCTGGGGGTGTTCTATAGAAAAAAATTTTCTATAGGGCTGTGGGGCAAAGGGACTTATAGAAGGAGGGGAACTTGGGACAGAAAATCAACCTGGATTGAGCAGCAAGGTCACTACATGTTTTGCTTTCCAGACACATACCCATTGAGAAACCAGAAAGGACTAAGTAACTGGGACAAATTCCACACAGTGTCAACATATGTTTCAGTGACAAAAGTAACAAAAGGGGTTGCATTAGAAAGTCTGTGTACTGAGTAACAGAGAAATCTTAGGAAATTGTCATTTCAGCTGCTGCTTTTGTAAAGACAATCATTTGCTCTCCTTCTTGGATTTCAAATCTTCGAGCAGAAATCTAAATCCAAACCTATATCCGTAGCAAGGATACCTACCTGGCCACAGAACTTACTTCTGATCTGGGCTAGACAGAATATGGTAGGAGAGGGCTGCTGTTTAGACCTGCCAGGAGTTCAGGAGCCCTAGGGTGGTGGAAGGCCTCACCTGATTACATCCTTGAAAGTGCGCCTGTTGTCCTTGTCCAGAAATAATGTCAACAGTCTCTGGTCTTGACTCTGGATCTGCATGTTGGATGTCCGAAAAGTGTTTGTCACCATCTACAACAAAGACAGCTAGTGGGAGAATATCATCTTCATGAGACATGGCTCTGCCAACATCTCTTCCTTTGGATTCTGGTGGTTTCTTTAGGTCAATTCCTGGGTCCCTGTTTCTCTTTCTGAGTCTCTAAGTCATGAGAACCTGTAGAGATTGCTTCTCAGTTGTCCTTGGCTCTCGTATTCACCTTATTTCTAAAGTCCTTCACCCCCCCCCAGCCATTCATTGTCCTTAATTTTCACCAAAACCTGGAATATCGTGCTTGTCAGGTTATCGTTTTATGTTTATGTAAGATTATCTCAGTGGGATTAATAGAAATGAGGAATGAAGTGAGCTGTGGAAAGAAACTGAGAATAGGGAATGTCTCAGGATCCACTGATTTAGGAAGTTTATAGCCTTCAGATTTTGTGCAGGCACTCATAGAAAATTGATCAAAGGAATATGAAACAAGCAAAAGCAACTATGACTGTTAGCTATCTAGCCCACTGGAGTATTACAATATAATTCTAACAAATATTTTCAGTTGAAATGTTAACTTATGATTGTGAAAACAGTATATATAGCTCCTAAATCATCAAAGGGAGAAAAATAAACAAATAACCTGTGAAAAATAAACATAAAGAGCAAAAATCATTAAAAAAAACCTACAACATAAATTGGCAAAACAAGATGAAGTAGAACATAAAGTTAGGGCTGATGGATTAAATTCTCTTTTGTTGAAACAAAAACAAAAAAGGAACAAAAAACGAAACAAGGAGCCTGAGAGATAGCACAGTGATAGGGTGCTAGCCTTGCTAGTGGCCAGCTCTGAATGGACCCAGGTTTGATCCCTGACACCTCATAAAGTCCCCAGAGCCTTCCAGGAGCGATTTTGAGCACAGAGCTAGGAGTAATCCATGAATACTTCTGGGCATGGCCCAATATCTTCCCCCAAAGAAAAACAAAACAAAACAAAACCCAAAATATCAAAGTCTTGCAAGGCCTTGGAATATGTCGCACTGATAGACCCATAGGAGACAGGAAGACCGTCTGGATCACCTGCAGTGCTATTCCTGATGTGTATCAAACAAAATATGTGATCCTTAGACAAGACAATACAACTGAAGTAGGTAGGCAGGAAGGAAAGAGTCCTCCCTCCCCCCCCCCTGAGCGCTGCTGGGTGTGACTTAAAAAAAAAAAGATATTAAAATATAAGAATTCATTACCTATATACTTCACAACAAAGGAAATAGAAGGAGGTTTGGAGATGGGGAGAAATGTGGGAAGGGGGGAAGGAGGAGGAAGACAAAGACGAGAGGGGAAAAGGGTGAGGGGGAAAGGGAAAGAAGAGAAGAGGAGAGAGAAGAGAGACAAAACAAGCTATAATCTATAATTCCTTCAAGCTGTAATAACTTTAGGGAGAAAAGAGAAGCAAGAACAGAATCATATTAAAAGCAAATGAGCAGAAAAAATTTGAAGTTTAAATATTTAGCAAATGAAAATGAGAAAAAACTTTCAAAAGACAGAGAAAAAAGATGGAGAATGGGCAATTCACAAGTTAGAGATCATTACAAGAAGTTTCTTTTTTTTTTTTTTTTTTTTTTTTTTGGGTCACACCCGGCAGTGCTCAGGGGTTACTCCTGACTCCATGCTCAGAAATTGCTCCTGGCAGGCACAGGGGACCATATGAGGCACCGGGATTCGAACCGATGACCTTTTGCATGAAAGGCAAACACC
>PVKC010006602.1:0-30823 GCA_004027635.1 Crocidura indochinensis
ATGCAAACTTTATACTCAGGAAGGTTGTAAGGGACAAAGATGGACATTATATACTAATCAAGGGGTATGTAGAACAGGAAGAAATCACTCTTCTAAACATATATGCACCGAATGAGGGTCCAGCAAAATATTTAATACAATTGTTGACAAAGCTGGAAAATAACATCAACAACACAATAATTGTGGGGGACCTCAACACGGCTTTGTCAACAATGGACAGGTCAAAATATAAGATTCTCCAAATATAGTTGGAGTCAGTATTCTACTAACAAGCTTGCTTAATCACATCCCACCAAGTTTTTTTTGTTTTGTTTTTTCAGTTTTTGGGTCACACCCAGCAGTGCACAGGGGTTACTCCTGGCTCCATGCTCAGAAATGGCTCCTGGCAGGCACGGGGGACCAAATGGGGCACCGGGATTTGAACTGATGACCTTTTGCATGATAGGCAAACGCCTTACCTCCTTGCTATCTCCCGGGCCTCATCCCACCAAGTTTTAATAACATAAATCTATTTTCTGCATTTGCAAAACTTTCAGCAGTTTATGATTTCAAAGCACAAATTGCTCTTAATCTAAGCTAAAATATTGAAAAATATCCTAGATCCTAGGTTGATTTTTTTCAACCCTAAATTTTCACACAGAGTAACAATAATACAAACATACCACTCATCTTTTTGTTACCCAAACTCTGTGCTAATTCAATTCCTCTTGTAGATGCTACAAAATGCTTGTAGATGCATACCAAATTCTTACAACAAACCTGAGAGATACATATTATCTCAAGAACACACTTTAAAAAAAATAGACACTCAAAAAGCTCGAAAATACACTCAAGGCCACAAAACAAATAGGTTTTGAAAAAACTTGTGGCTTCAGAATTTTGTTTTTCATCATGATTGCAGTTTTAGCTGTAAGCATTAATCTTAATTATAAATATGCCAAACAAAGTTGTTCCAAATGCTTGATAGAACTGCAGTGAATTGGATGCCTTCACCTTTCTTTTATTTTTTGCCTTCTCCTTTCTTAAAGAAAGTATTCTTCTTAATATCACTTTATGAAATAGTTAGAAACAGAAGCTTTCTGATTCTGTCAGGGAAAAAATTCATATGTGACAAAAAGTTTGCATTACTTAAATGAAAGATCAGTAATGCCTCTATTGAAATATTCAATTAAATTAGGTCACTTTGGGATAGTTAATATCAGGAAAAATAAAATTTTGGGGGTGTGCTGAGGCGTTATTTAGAAGAATAACTGATTATAAAGTAAGTCTGAAAATAAAAGACTAAGAAAAGCCAGAGAGATAGTACAAGGATTAAGGCACTTACCTTGCATCCTGCCTACTTCAAATCCCTGGCACCTCGTATGGTCTTTCAAGCACTTCTAGGAGTCACTCCTGAGCACAGTGCAGAAATAGCCCTTGAGCACTGCTTAGGTATGTCCCCACTCCCTAAAAAAAAAAAATCACATAGTTTTATTTCTAAGACAACTGAATTCCCTTCCAAATGACTTCCTTTCATACACAAAATTGGCCCTTCTTTCCTGGGCTTGCTATTTCATCAATGAATAGGAAGTGATGTGTGTGCGTCTGTGTGTTTGTGTGTCTGTGTATCTGTGTGCCTGTGCAGTCTGTGTGTATCTGTATATATGTCTGTGTGTGATGTGTGCTATGTGTGTCTAATGGCCCCAAAAGATCATATTGATTTAAAAATCATTTATCCATTTGCTGTTCTGATGCTAACTAGTTCATATTACCATGGGAGGATTCAAGGCAAAAAAGGTAAATTATATCAATTATACTTAGACAGGAAACAAAATACTCAATATAATTCAAGTTCCATGCACAATTTAAATTGGAACTTTTGCTACTGAAGTTGCTATATAAAGTTCCTCAATAAAACGTTATTTAGAGACAACATGTTAGACAGAGATCAAATATTTGTCATGTTCTTTTGGATTCACATAGCACATATTTCTCAGGACTTGATGGCATTGAAGATGCCTTCTTATGAAAGAAAAGCAAAGGGCTGGAGAGATTTAATACAGTAGGTAGAACACTTGCTTTTACACAGCTGATCTCCAACATCCCTTATAATCCCCTGAGTCTGCCAGCAGTGAAACCTGAGCATAGAGCCAGGAGTAAGACTTGAGCACTACTAGGTATGGCCAAATAAAAGAGAGAGAGAGAGAGAGAGAGAGAGAGAGAGAGAGAGGTGCATCTGAGAGAGACAGAAGCAGAGAGAGACAAAGAAAGGAAGCCAGATGTAGAGTTGAAGCACTTGCTTTGCATGGGGCTGTGAAGCCATGACTTTCTTATTTCTTTTTTTAGGTTTTTTTGGTCACACCCGGTTGACGCTCAGGGGTTACTTCTGGCTATGCGCTCAGAAATCGCTCCTGGCTTGGGGGACCATATGGGATATCAGGGGATTGAACTTTGGACCATCCAAGGCTAGCATGTGCAAGACAGACGCCTTACCACTTCCACCATTAACCCAAAGCCTTGAATTTCTAGCACCACATATAGGTCCCCTGAGCACTGCCAGAAGTAAAATATAAATGGGTAACAGTTTTATATATATATATATATAAAAAAAAATATATATATATATATATATATAAATGGGTAGCAGTTCTAAGATCACAGGTAAAAGACCAAAAGTCAAAAACTATGTATAAACGCATAAGTTTATCCAGACCACTGACAGAAATGATCTCTGCATGCCTCCCTAATGGGTAAGCTTTCACAAGCAACATACCTGAGAATCAAGGGATCATTTCAGGATCCTGAACCTCTCTCCAATCCAGTCTATGGTAGAAGTCACTGAAGTCCTGCAGTTAATGCGAGCTGAGCCACTAGAAATATTTCATGACATACTCTATCGTCTTGGATTCTGGGTAATGTAGACGCTCACTATCTGAAAGCTATATGAATTAGAATGTGGATAATATACCTTGTGTGAATCCTGAACTGTGTAAACTAAATGATAGGGTCAGTATGATTGTATGTAATAAACTATGAGCAATAAAAAGCATTTGAAAGGGTATATATGTAGTTGTGTTTAATCCTGCATCTAGTGAATTACTCACTACAAATCCTCAATACCAGTGTGGCCCAAAATAAATGATGCCTTCATTGTGTGAACTGACTTATATGATCAAAGTAGACTATGTGCAATAACTATGTGTATTCAACAGTTGTGCAACCAACAATTTGAAATGGAATATGTATAGCTGTGTTAAATCCTACATCCTGATAATTGCTCACCAGAAAACCCCAGGACCAATGTGGGGACAAATAGATAAGTAAATAAATAAACAAAAAAAGATTGCCCAGTTTTCTCTAAAGATAGGTTATAAACTGATGAAAAAAAAATGAGTGAGAGTAAATAAGTCATTCATTACTTGCACAATTCCACAATTCCAGCATGCACTTCCAGCTTTGTGGTGATCTTAGAAACCACACACCTAGATAACAGTCACAAAAGAAATAAGTCTGGACCTTTGAGTCAGACAAAGGAGATGAGCCACTGACTCAGATTGAATTAGACTCTTAAGGGAATTTCTTTATGCTATTTCTATACTTAAAGAAGAAAAATTACCCCCATTCAAATAGGCAAACCTCTATTTCTCCTGTGAAAATATACTCTGAAGAGTATTGATTGGCAAGATCTACTTACTCTGTGAGTACTTTTTTTTACAAGGCAGCCACTTTTCCTACATCATAGGACTTTCATAGGAGGTAATCACAGTTTCTTTTCTTTCCAAAGTAATGCAAGACCCAATACTCAAAGAGCAAAGTCTCATCTCACCCTCCTGTTTACTGATAAAGGCCATCAAAAAAATCTCCAAGTGCTGACAATGAGAAGCCTTTACTGGTCTTTATTTTCTAAGAGAGCTTACCTCCTATTACAAAGACTTTACATGATTAGTAATTTTCTTTTCTTTTCTTTCTTTCCTTTTCTTTTTTTTTTTTTTTGTTTGCTTTTGTCTTCGTCTTTGTTTTTGGGCCACAACCGATGATGCTCAGGGGTTCTTCCTAGCTATGTGCTCAGAAATCGCTCCTGGCTTGAGGGACCATATGGGATACCTACTGGGAATCAAACTTAGGTCTGCCTGGGTCAGCTGCATGCAAGGCAAATGCCCTACCACTGTGCTAATCTGGGCCCGTGATCAGTAATTTTCTCCCCATCCTTGAAGGCTATGGCATAGAAAATAAGAAGTCATCTGCCATGGTCTTCTATGGAAGGTTTCTGTTAAATGAAAAGACACAAAGGCAAAATCCCTCCTTTTCTTCTTTGAACCATGTCAAAGTCTACTTTTGATGCCTATAACTAAGGCAGCATCATTCTGAAAATGATTTAACCAATCATCTTTTAAAAATAAAAGCATCCTGTGTCTTTAATTTGATCAGTGGGCTGTTGAATCAATCCATGAAATAACCCTAGGTTCAGACTTCTGATTTTGATAAAATATGGCCCTTATTTTTAAAGCCCTTTTCACTTGAGTGTTCCGATTTGCAGCTAAAAAGCATCCTGACTAGGGATTATCTTATCCAAGAGTTTTTTTTTTTTCACAGATAAAGAAACACACACTAAGCAAGGAACTTGCTCAATACCATGGTGATGAAGTGATGGATTTACCAATCAAATGCTGGTGGTGCCCTGGTTCATAAAATGAATATTTCCTGCCAACCTTTAGAGAACATTCTAGCTGGAATAAAAAATAAATTTAAAAGACCAAAGAGAGGTCTGGTTGTCTCTAAAAGAAAGCAATTTCAGGTACTTAAAGGTACTTGAGATATAGAGATTTTTGCTAGTGAGTCGACGGACAGAACAGTTTCTGCTAATTGTGAGTGGATCTCCTGCCATGTTCCTGACCTCTTAACCCACCCCCTCTGTCCCCAAAAAGCCAATTAAAAATAAGCATTGATCATGTCACTGTCCTAGATACATAAAAATAACATTACTGTACATGACCAAAAGGGAACCAGATTCTCCGAATTTTTTTCCAACTTCCAAAAATAGTTAAGACTTTCTGCCAAAGAGAGTGGAGCTTGAATTCCCATGAAAAAAAAAAAAAAACATCAGTCCGTGGCATTTGCTCCAGAGTAAAAATAATTAAATACACACTGAAGAATGGAATTTTCAGTGCACTCTCACCCCACCAGCCTACTTTCTGCAGTAATGAAATTTTTTTTCTCAGTAATGTGGCAAAACCAATGAGATAGTGAAGACTGCACTAGACTTAGAGTCAAGTAAACTGGGTTATGGTCTATAAGAAACACTTTCAATTCTTTTCCATCACCCAGAATTTGACCCCTTCCTTTTTAGGTCTGACACATTCATTATGAGAGCAGACACAAATATAATATTATCCCTTGCAGCTAGAATGTGGGTATATGATGATGCTAGTATAATGGTTGATGTTTCCAATTTCCTTTTTAATTTTATTGAGACCATTGTGAATTACAAGTCTTTCACGGTTATATTTCAGGCATGTAGTGACCGTGAATCAGGGCCATTCCCATCACCAGTGTTGACCTCCTTCCTCCATAGTTCCCAGCATGCATACTGTACCTCCACCCCTATCCCCCTGAAATACCAGTGTAGCAGGTCCATTTTGTGATGTTTCCAATTTTGGGGTCAGATGCCCAAGTATCTGATTAAACAATATTTTGTATATATGTGTACAAAATATTTTGTGTATATGTGTGTAAAGGCTACTGGATGGTTTTTTTTAAGTAAAGTAAATAAAGTAGATTTCCTTCCCTGATAAGGGTGGGTTTATTTTGTCCATGCAAAGTCTGAATATAACAAAAAGAGATAATAAGAGATAATGTACTGGTATTTAAGTCTGGGAAATATTTTTTCCACTTTTGAAATCAGGCTAGATTCATATAACTGGGTCTTAGAACTCTGAACTCAAATTAACATAAAAATATTGGTTCTCTTAGGTCTCTGAGCCTTCCAACCTCAATCTCTATAACTTTGACTCTATACTCTATGTTGCTTTCTTACAATAAACCTCATTGCTTATAATCTAATTCCTTATATACAAATTAATACCCAAATATATAACTTATACACACATAAAACTGATTCTATTTCTCTGGGTAATAGACTTCTGATACATCCAGCAGTGAGAATCAGCCCCAGAATTTGAGCAAGATACCAACAAAAGGCAATGAAGAACCTGTAAAGAAATATTGGTGAAGCCAAAGGAAAGGAAAAGAAAGAACTGATTAGATTAACTGATTAATCTCAAATCTAAAATTAGATCTAAAACCAAAGAACAATCTTGGAATTTTAAAAAGGGGTGGGGGGTGGAAGGCAAATGTGCAAATGTGTGTGTGTGTGTGTGTGTGTGTGTGTGTGTTGGTTTGGTTTATTTTGCTTTGAGACACACCTGGTAGTGCCTGGGGGGCTGGAAGAAGTGGAGGGGTTTGTTGAGCACTGTGAGGGAATGAGCTTGTGCCTATATATGCAAAGCATGTGTTCCACCCTTGGGAGGCTCAGTAATCCCCCTGCAAAGTAGGTACCCCACAGCCACTGCCATGCAAATAGCCCAACTTCACTACTTCTCAAATAATCTCTGCAGAGTTGCAAAGTTGACAAAAAATCTAGGTAGACCAATTTTCAGGCTGAGATCTCTGGGGTCTTCTTGTAGTGGTGACAGGCAGCCTCCTCCCTACACTGCTAGAAGTCCAGCAGCTACACCCACTTCTCACAGCCACCACATAAATAGCCCTGACACTCACTAATCTCAGAAGAGATGCAAGCCAAATCAAACCTCTTCATCTCAGCAGCCCAGTCCTATAAATCCTGGAGCTCCTGGCGACACCTCCAAATTCCACAGACTGAGAGCCCACTATTTGCACACCAAATTAGATCGGAAAGTAGCATAGATGCCAACAAAGCTAAACAAACAAAAAAGATAGCAGAGAAAGCTCAAATAGCAACAATCATCTTAGTAAACTCTCAGACAATGAATTAATGACCCATTGTGAGATACAATGTTCAACAATTTTCTTTTATTAAAGTATTTTTGATAATCCCATTAGCCATTTTGTTGTAACAATCAAATAAAATAAATTATTTTGCTAAGGGAACATGCTTGTGGGGACGTGGGTTACTATGAACAAGGTAGGAGGAAAGGTCACACTAGTGATGTGCTTGATGATGGAACACTGAATGCCCAAAACAATGATATTATGAACAACTTTGTAAATAGCATGTTCACTTTAAAAACATGCTCCAGTTCTTTGAGCCATCTTCTAACGAGGATTTTATCTCAGTGCTGAGACACTGAACATTTATGATGCAAGTCAGTAGGACAAACTGAAAGCTTAGTGAAGGGAGAACCCTTCCCTTTATTGCTCTAAAAACCTGCTCTAAATGGCCAACCTGGATCCCAGTCTCTGCTCAAAACAACTTCTAACCGAATGAAGTCTGCCCTGTATAGAAACACATCAGTCCTTTTTGAATTTTTGCAAATTGAATGCTTTATTTTGCAATATTTTTTACTAACCAAATCAATCCAATTACAATCATATTTGTAATCAAGGTGTTTAAATAAAGATATTAATTTAAAAAGGGAAAAATCAAATCTTACTAATGCAGGAACTTTAAATAAATTTTAAACTAACCAAAGTTAATAACAATTAAATGATTTGAATTTAACTTAAGGTGAGATGCCACAATGCTGGTGATGTCTTGGCTATGAGATGATATACTCTGATAAATAATAACTGCAAATATTCAGTCTTGTATTAAAGTGAGGCAAGAAATAGAGTGACCATTAGGAAGGAGGAACACTTGGTGGTGGGAATGTTGCACTGGTGAAGGTTTTTTTTTAATAAAAAATAAAAAAGGGGCCCGGGAGATAGCATGGAGGTAAGGCATTTGCCTTTCATGCAAAAGGTCATCGGTTCGAATCCCGGTGCCCCATATGGTTCCCCGTGCCTGCCAGGAACAATTTTTGAGCATGGAGCCAGGAGTAACCCCTGCCGGGTGTGACCCAAAAACCAAAAATAAAAAAAAATAAATAAAAATAAATAAAATAAATAAAAAATAAAATAAATAAAAAATAAAGAGACCAAATTTGCCTGAACCATTTCAAACAGGGCACAGCAGTGACAATTCTCATTTCAGTCTTTGTTCAATCTTGCTGGTGTCATTAAAAGGAAAGGAAAATCAAGTAAACAAGATTTCTCCTTTACAATTGATCTTGTAGCCAATATTTAAGCCCTTAATTATTATCTTAATGTATTTACTATACAAGAGTTTTAGCTCAAAAGATAGCAGAAGTCTAATATTAGATTTGTACAGAAATTGAAAATACAACTTGTTTAATTAAAACTGTGCTTTTTCAGTGTAGATGTGGCAAACAAAAAGAGCACAAACAGATCCTTGGTGTTCCTTAAGTGAAACAGAAAGTTCTCTGGGCTAATCCTGGGATATCTAATAAGCTTCATATGATAAAAATTAACTCTTATGAGCACTTCTTATGTGCCAGCTACTGTGCATTTTCTCCATGTGTATTTTGATAATTCTCATAAATCTCTGTACGTTATCATCTTAATTCTATTTTATAGAAACAATAATGTAAAGAAGTAGCTTACCCAAGTTCACAGAACTAGAAAGAGAAAGATCTAAGATTTATGCTTCACTTACCACAAAGATTGGTGAGTGCAGTTAAAGAAATAACTACACCAACAACTATCATGATAATAGTAGTGAGTGAGAGAAATAGAATGCCTGTCTCGAAGACAGGCAGGGGGTGGGAGAAGTGGTGATGAGAAGTATACTTTAACTTTTGCAACACTTTTTTTTACAATATTTATTAAAATTTCTTGTTTAAAAAAATTTTTTTATTTTGGGTCACACCCGGCAGCACTTAGTGGTGATGAGGGGTAGTGGTGATGAGAAGGTAGTATTGGTGAAGGGGACTGTATTTTTTTATGACTGAAACCCAACTACAAACATGTTTGTAATCATAGTGCTTAAATAAATATATTAATAAGAAAAATGTTGTGCTTCAGCATCGAGTTCCAGAGTCTACACCCTAGACTACTACCCACATGAATACTAACCAAAAACTACAATGTCTCGTACCACGGATAACACAGTGCTCACTGTCAAAGAATGAACCAGGGTTAAAAAATGGTGAGTAGGGAACCGGGTGGTGGCGCTGGAGGTAAGGTGCCTGCCTTGCCTGCTCTAGCCTAGGACGAACCGAGATTCGATCCTCCAGTTTCCCATATGGTCCCCCAAGCCAGGAGTGACTTCTGAGCTCATAGCCAGGAGTAACCTCTGAGCATCACCGGGTGTGGCCCAAAAACCAAAAAAAAAAAAAAAATGGTGAGTAAATAAAGGTCTGTGGAAAAGAACAAATTCAAGGTCCAAGGTCTGTCTGTCTCTCTCTCTCCCTCGCTTGCTTTTGAGTCACACCTGGCGTGTTCAGGGGAGCAGAAATTAGTCATATGTTATAATGTGACACATTTGTCAAAACCTACAGAACTACAACCAAGCATGACCCTGGTTGTGAACTAAAGGTTTCATGTACTATGCAAGTAGTAGCTAAAGCTCATAGATTGTGACAAATGTAGCTCTAGAGCTGGGTGTGCTGGTAATGGGACTGTGATTATTCAAGGACATGTATGTAGGAAATATCTCTAATTTGGCTTAATTTTTCAGAGAACCTAAAATTTATCAAAAAATAAAATCCGGGGCTAGGGAGATAGCATGGAGGTAGGGCGTTTGCCTTGCATGCAGAAGAATGGTGGTTTGAATCCTGGCATTTCATATGGTCCCCCTGGCCTGCCAGGAGCAATTTCTGAGTGTAGAGCCAGGAGTAACCACTGAGCGCTACCGAATGTGACGCAAAAACAAAACGAAACAAAACAAAAAATTCTAAACAAGAAATTTTAATAAATATTGTAAAAATGTAAGAGATGCAAAAGTTAAAGTAATGTCTTATGAATAATATGTCATAGAGGTGTAGTAAATTCTACATAAACCAACTCATTCACCTCAACCAAATGAGCCAACTTTTAAAACCCATGTTCAGTGATGAGGGAGCCACTGTGCAGAGAAGCTACAGACAAAAGTTACCAAAGAAAAGAGGAATCAGAGCAGGAATCAGAACATCGAGGTTAATGACAGTGAAATATAGAGAAGTAACCATCTATCAGGTGCAGAGAGAGGACCTCTGAGAGAGATATGCAATGAGTGGTGGAAAGTAGGACATTTGAGACTAAGTAAGGAGAAGCAGCAATCCTCATTTTTTCCCTTTTCTAAGCAGTTCTGCCTTCAGTTAGAAGTCTAGTCAGGGAGTAGGAGATTGACCACAGTGAAGCGATGCATCCAGCACTGTATGCATTAACAAATTCAAGGCTGTATGCAGGCAAGAGTTGGAGATCTTCATGTAGTATTTAATTCTACTGGTCTAAAACAATTCCTTCTAGCTTACCTTCAAAGATCTCTTAATATCTGATCTCCTCAAATTCACAAAAACAAGTGGGGGCTTGTCCTAGGCTTTCCAGGGCTGCCCTAGGACTTGGAAATGCTAGCATTTTTTTTAAATATCTTTATTTAAACACCTTGATTACAAATATGATTGTAGTTGGGTTTCGATCACCAATGTCCCAAATCTCCCTCCTCCCCACCCCACCCCCTCCTATACTCTAGTCAGGCTACCCATCCTCCTTTCTGGAACTTCTGCATGGGTCTGGTTTGTCTGAACTGGACAGGAAAAGAACCTGTTGAACCTCAGAAAACACCAAGATCAGAACTTGCCAAGGGCACAACTCTGAACAGCTATTTCTACTAGCTTATTCCAGAAGGACCTCCTTTGAAGACAACCATTCCTGCCCCACAATCTCATCCTTCATTCTTCTCCTTTAAAGGGAATTAGCAATTTTCTTTCTGATGGAAGGAAAGTCTTTGGGGGGAGTGGGGAATACTGTAAACATTCACCACCTTGAGGACTTATGTAAAAATGTACCTAACTAGGAGCTGAAGTGGTGGCGCAAGTGGTAGGGCATTTGCATTGCATGCGCTGACCTAGGACAGACCTCGGTTTGATCCCTGGCATCCCATATGGTCCCCCAAGTCAGGATCAATTTCTGCGTGCATAGCCAGGAGTAACCCCTGGGTGTCACCGGGTGTGACCCAAAAAGCAAAAAAAAAAAAATACACCTTGTACCTAATTAAAATACATTCTTAAAGTAGGCCATCCAAAAACAACTGCCTTCAATGACTGCCCTCTTTTTAGGTACATTCTTCTATTGAAGGTTTATTTATTTCTTTGTCCTTTAAATCTAGCTTGAAACTATCCTAAACAGAACAGAGAACAAATGGCTTTGCACCAACTCTAAGTCTTGCCCATCTCTTTCTGTCACCTGGAGTGTTCCGGGGGAAATCCAGGAACCTGCAATGGAGAGAAGGCTCAGAAATTACTCCTGGTTTTGCACTCAGAAATTACTCCTCACAGTGCTTGGGAGGCCATATGGGATGCTCAGAGTCAAAGGCAAGTCAGCTGCATGCAAAGTAAGTACCCTACCCCCTGTACTATCTCTTGGGCCCTAAAAATCTCTTTTCTTGCAATCTAAGTTCACTAAGATGTAAAGGTCACAAATAACATAACCATAGAAACACAACTGCATAAGAACAGTGCCACTTGAAGAGTAAATCAAATATTGAGAAAATCTATATTTAGCAACTTGGAGAAAACGACTTCTTATTGTCTATCTTTTCTTTTATAATTTCTTAAAATCTGCCTTAAGACCCTGAACCCAGCTTGAGCAAGTGAGCCTTCATAAGGAAAAGTTACAGGCAGCAAGAGTCCCACACAGCTTCCTAAATTAGGTCTTTTCCACTTCCAGTTCATACTATCTCTCTGGCCTTGGACAAATTACTTCATTTGTGTAGTCATCCACTTTCTTTCTTTTTGTTTTTTGTTTGGGGACCACACTCAGCTGTGCTCAGGGGTCACTTCTAGCTCTAAGCTTAGAGATTACTCTTGGTAGAGTTGGAGAGCCATATGAATGTAAAGGATTGAACCTGGGTTGGTCACATACAAGAACTTTACCAGTTCTATCACTTTCATCCTGCCCTCCACTTTCTTATGTGAAACAGTGATAGTGGTAATTCTGTTAAAAACCTAGGAAAACTGCTATGTGGATTGAACTGGCCAGAATATGTGAGATTGTTAATATGTCAGTTAATATTTTGATAATGGTGATGACATTATTTTCATTTGTAAAAGAATCATCGCATTTGATTCAGTCTAATACTCACTCAGATAACCAGTACTTAATCCTTCACATATTTTAACTAGATTGTAGTGAAATTTAAAAAATAAGAAAAGGGGGAAATAAGCATTATGCATTATATAATTATTTAAGCATTTATCTTATAATAATATTCCAATTTGTTAGTATTCCATGATGGGCAATAACAGAGGGTTTGGAATGGGAAGACAGGTTAGCATTGAGGTCTTATATATTCTTATCAGTCACTGAGGCTGGAGTGGGGGCAGAAGGATTGAGGAAAATTTCTGAATGCTTGTTTTTGGTTTTGGGTCACACCCAGTGGCAATCAGTGTTACTCCTGGCTCTGCACTCAGAAATCACTCCTGACAGGCTCAGGGCACCATATGGGATGCTGAGATTTGAACCACCTTCTGTCCTGGATTTGGCTGCCTGCAAGGCAAATATCCTGCCACTGTGCTATCTCTCTGGCCCCTTCAAATGTTTTTAATTTACAAAACTGATGGTCTGGGCAGTTATTGAACTGAGTCTTACCTATAAGATTTACTACCCCCATTTTAGAGAAGAGGAAACTAAGGCTTAGGAAATTAAGTAACTTGGTTAAAGACATACCACTACTAAATATAAGCCAGAATTTTTTTCTGTTTGATAATAAACCTCTGAGCTCGGTGAGTAGAATAATCTTCTCAATAATTCCATGCAGTAGGCATTATTTTACATGCTATTCTGGGTTAACATCTAGAGAATTTATGCTGGAGTTTATATACTCTCAACCCACACGTATGTTATTTTTTTGCCCAGAAGCTACACACTTAAATTACCTGCAAATCTAGTTAAGACATCCTTCTTCCCAATGGAGATTCTAATGTATCTGATATCTGAATGACCCCAGGCTATGCTTGACCCAACTGTGCCAGCTCTGAAGAGCATTGTCATCAGTGGTAACAGAGCAGACTACCCCATGATTTCTAGTCCGTCCAGCAGCACCTACAGCCTTTGTCCTGAATTTGTGCTTTTCTCTCTCTTCTCTCTCAAGTGGATTCTGTCCTCTGTCACCAATGACCTTAAGTCACTTTCCTGAATGATCCACCTCCCCCTTCCAAAGTTTCATAGAAAGCTTTAGTGAAAGCTTGGTCTATTCCTTTGTTTCAAAGAGCTTGGGAAACCAAACTTTCTGTAGTTTCAACAATAAAAAGGGGGGGAGAGAAAGTAAACAAGAAAGAAAACAAATGTCCAAAAACACTATTCATCGTTCCTAGGAACCTGCCCTATCAGTGATTTTTAAGAATAAAAAAAGGAGGGCTTAGCAGGGCCTTCCTCCTACCCAAACTGCCTGTCAGGAATCTGAGTGCTGTCTAAGGAGTGCATTCTTCTGGAGAGGGTTATTCTGTATTATTGAGGTTGGCTGACCTAAGGAGCTGTATTTTTCTATTTTTCTAAAAGTTGTAGTAAATAAGCTTGAGGACTTATTACATGGTCTTTATTGTTCAAAGAGAATTAAGATATTTAAAATATTATATCTTCTAATTGCTAGAAGATAAAAACCACACTGATTTATTTTTACCAATGAAAACTGTATTAAAATATGACCCCAAACTAATAAATCTAGATTATATTGCTTTAAATTTTTGTCTTGTTATTTCTACACACTGTTCCCTTCTCTGTGTGTTCTATATGGAATTCTGAAAGTACTTTGACCTATTTAAGTTTTTATTTCTTCATTTTTGGTATCTCCACCTCAAATAGCCTCACAGAGGCATCCGTCAATGTAAATTTTAGTTTTCACAGATAAACTAACAAAAGGGGCCTTTTCTTTGTGATGAATTGGCTGTTCTCCCTTCCCATCTCCGACAGTCTAACATCTAATGTGACCATAAGCAAGGCTTTAAATAGCTCTACCTTCAGTTCTTTCTCTGATGGGAACCAGCAGTAAGAGTGATGATCTTGTCTGAACAACATGATACCAATTTCAGTCTCTCTGGAGCTTTCTGCAGTTTTGCATCCCATAAGAAACTGAGACTTTAAGTGGAATACAAGAACTGAAACTATGATATTGCTAGGCAGGCACCATTGAAAGGGCTTTGGCTTTTTTATCTGTGCCTCATTATTAATTTAGCTTTTGCTGAGGCAAAGACCAGAACAAAAAATGCCCAAGGACAAAATTACAAAGAAACCCTATCAAGCAAAGTGATGGACTGTAACCTGCTGTTTCTGAAAAGCAGCCCCTTAGTAGTAAAGAATTAAGAATAGGGGCTGAATAGACAGTAAGGAGGTAGAGGGCTTGCTTGCATGCAGCCAAACCAGGTTTGATCCTAAGCACCTCATATAGTACCTCTAGCACCACCAGGAGTCAGTCCTGAATGCAGAGCTAGAATAAGCCCTGAGCATCACTGAGTGGGATATGACCTAAAAATAAAACAAGCAAACAAACAAAAAAGAACTCTCAGGGGAGTATATGAATAATGAAATTGGACTTGAGTCAGCAGTGTGCAAGACCAGCACCTTATCTGCAACACTATCACTCCAGACCCAATAATTACAATTATTTTCAGGATGTAGATTGAATCAGAAACTCATTTGGAAACTTTCCTGTATCTCAAGACATTTTTCAGAAAATTGGGAAAAATCACACTTAAAAAATGAATATACCTGGACCAGGAGTGTTGCTCAAGCAATAGAGCACATGCCTTGCATATGAAGGCCTGGATCCTGTCTTTGGCATGAATTTGCACCCCCTCATTAATCCTGACCTTAATTCCATTTGTTGTGACCACCCCCACAGCAATAAAACTGAAAATGTACATAGTTATACTTCTTTTTCCTTATTAAAATGGATTCTTTTTGTTCTTTATTTTCTAGGGTTGAGGACACACACATAACATTCATTTACGGGAATACTTTGACTAGTGCTTGGGAGACTTGTGGTATTTTGTACAATACTTGGCCTAGCTGTGTGGGCATGAAAGTTTGGTGCTCAGGCTGGAGATGCTGTGTTGCTAGGCCTTTTGCTGGGTTGGGGTTGTGCTGACAGTGCTCTGGTGGTGCCCATGGCGATCAAGGTTACACCAGTGGTTCTCCTTGGGACCATCTAGTGCTGGGGATAGAACCTCTAGTCTCTGCATGCAAGGCAAGTGCTCAAACTCTTGGGCTAGCCCTTCAATTAATTTTGTTATCTTTCTTTTAAACCCTCCCCTCCCACACTGTCTTCAGTGCCCTCCCCTTTACTTCTCTATTCCTGTGACCAAGGAATGTTTGTCCTCTCTAGCTTAGCTTTATTGAACTTTCAAACAACTTCCATTTACTATCAGCATTGGTCCTATCCAGTAACCTCTGACTGGCTTATCTGAACTTAGAGAATCCTGATGTGGGACAGGGAGGGGTGTGTGTGTGTGTGTGTGTGTGTGTGTGTGTGTATGTGTGTCTTTGTGTGTGTGTGTCTTTGTGTGTGTGTGTCCTTGTGTGTGTCTTTGTGTGTTTTTTGTCTTTGTGTGTGTGTCTTTGTGTTTGTGTGTGTGTCTTTGTGTCTGTGTGTCTCTGTGTCTCTGTGTGTGTCTGTGTCTCACTGCTCTGGGTCCTGTTCTCTGTCACATCCCATCAGATTTTTGAGACACCAGCTAGCCCCAGGGATTTGGCCTGGTTAAAACCAGCTATTCAGAATACTCCCAGAGTTGATAATCTGCAGAGGCTGGGAAAGAAAAGAAAGGAGAGCGGTTTTGGGAAAAGATAAAAGGAAAACAGTACAGGAAGTAGAAAATAGATGAAACCAGAGGCTAATTCTTATCTTAGATAAACTGCTATGTCTTGTTTGGAAAAATCTCTAAAACGTCTTCTTTGAGCAGCACTTTACAGGCTGTCTGTTGGTAATGGTTGCTTATTTCACAATTCTAAACTCAAGATGCCTCTGTGAGAATACAGTATCTATTGTAAAGACTTTTACATGAAGTCCATTGTGCTGCCCGCTAATTTTAGCTTGAATTCAAGTATGCTGCTATATTTTAAATGGGGGGTCTATATGCAGTCTCACCCATTGCAGACAAGCCTTTCTCTTATGTGGAAATCTCTCATTTCAGTTCCCTACTATGTCTCTGGTCAACAGCTAAAAACTTTCTCTTAGACAGCTGGTTTTGTATTAAGGCTATTTATAACAGTCAATGGACAACTGCTTGTTTATGGGGAATTGTGGCAATTTTTGCTTTGGAAGGACAATTGGGGTATTTCTTCTGTAGTGAAACAGACTCAACCGCCAGAGTTCATAAACATTGCCTCACTTGTCTTCTTACTTCTGTGGACTGAGGTTACTCTGATGTTAATAGTGGATTCAACCCAATACAGATGGCTGGTTCTTCAGACAAGGTTCTTGGGGACTGAACAATGAGGAAAAGAAAGAAACAATAAAACTTTGTAGGGAACAAAGGAGTACAAAAGCACTCCCAGCAATGAGAACAGTATACTGTACTAAAAGTATGTAGTAGAGTTCATGAAGATGTAGTTTTTACTGTCTGCTTACTTAAAATAAGAACATAAGGTAACTTGTTAGCATTAAAAATGTTCTATTATGTCGTATCTTGAGGAACCTTTTAAATATTTCAGAACTTTAGGCAAAGAAACTGAACTACTAGTTAAATCTAGTAGTTATACAAAAAAAAGCATGCTTATGGAGAACAAACATATATCTGGATTCCCAGAAAATGTCTTGGAAAAGTAGTAGCTAAACCCTTAATATGACAGCATCGCTTTCCCCCAATTATTGGAATAATAAAGGTATTTTATAATAAAAACGTACAGGTTTTTAATATAAGAAATTATCAAAGATTCACCCATTTCTTCATTGCCCAGATAATATATATTAAAAAGAAACTCACTAATCTATGGTTAGAAAATTTACTTGAGTCACCCTAAATTAGACATGAAGCAAAATCTAAATGTAATCATTGTTCATGATTATCAGTCCAGAAAAAAATGTCTACACACAAGGAGATGTATTCATAGAGATGTTTTAAATAAATGTATTTCATTACAATGATTAATTCCGATTTCAATTTATTCCAAGTCAACTTTTTTTTTTGGAGGGCACATAGACTGGTGCTCAGAAGTTACTCCTGACTCTTTGCTCTGGTGTTACTCCCAGTAGTATTCAGGTCTCTGAGTTCAGAGCCAAGAGTAAGCCCTAAACAATGCTGCATGTGGCCCCGTGGGAAAAAAATGTTATAAAGCTATTATAATATTTTCAAATGTCCAACTTTGAACATTCCCCCTGGAGTATGGGGAGGTGATATTCAGGAGTCCTGAAGCCCCATAGTGACCCTCAAATAAACTGGCCAGCAGTTCAATGCTAGTGCCCAAGGAAGTGATGCTTGGAAATTCCCATTATTTATTTTATCTGTCTTTCAGGATGACTTTGCATAAAGTATAATATTCAGAGAGAACACATAAGTCGGAAGCTTAATAAATATCAATAGAACCTACCAAGAGACTTCTTCTACCAAGAGAACACTCCAAACCTCTTAGGCAGCTCCAGTCCAGCCCCCAATCACTAATGCTCTATCTCACACTAACCAACCCTGAGCGAACAATAATTATCCAATGTTAGCATAACTTTTTTTTTTTGGTTTTTGGGTCAAACCCTGCAGTGCATAGGGTTTACTCCTGGCTCTACACTCAGAAATGGCTCCTGGCAGGCTTGGGGGACCATATGGGATGCCGGGACTCGAATGCCCTACCACTGTGCTATTTCTCCTGCCCCAACATGTCTTTTATAATGTACTTTAATTTCTTATATTGTGGTAAGAGACACATAAAATTGCTACCATAACCACCTTTATGTACATTGTTCTTGATATTAAGTACATTCACATCTTAAGCCACTACTTCCAAAATTATTTTAATCAACCCAAACTGAAACCATGTTCTTGAAATTGCGCTCAGTATTCTTCCACACACATCCTGTTCATCACCATGATACTTTGTCGCAATAATTTTTTTATTTGTTTTTGAGGGGTGGGGCCACACTGTATGTATGGCAAAACTTAGTCCATTTGGGGCTCTCTCCTGCTCCACTTTCCTTGGATTTCACTCCTTCAGGTAACTTTCTATTATGGAATCATACCATAACTGCCTATTTCTGTTCATTATAGAAATGGAATTTTATGGGGGCTGAAGTAATAGTTCAGTGCTTTGCTTTGCACATGACTGACCCAGATTTGATCCTCAGCATCCTATATGGTCTCCCAAGCTTGCCAGTAGTAATCCCTGAGCAAAGAGACAAGAATAAGACCTCAGTAGTGCTGTATGTGGCCCCAATAATAGAAGGGGAAAAATAGAATATTATTCATAGATTCATACCGTATCTGTCTGTTTCTGATTGTTACAGAAATGGAATCTTAGTGCAATCATGCCATATCTACCTGATTCTGATCATTATAGAAATAGAACCTTTGTGGAGTCGTGACAAATCTGCCTGATCTGGTCATAATAGAAATGGAATCATACACATAGGTTAATCCTCTGAGTCTACCTTTCCTCTAACCCCAATACTTTGTGCGAGATAATCATCACCCGATGGGTCAGTCTTCACTCGCTCTAGAACAGGACATGCTTTCCCTACAGTGCTGCTGTTAACTGGAGAAGCAGATGCCCAGGAGAGAGTACTGGCACATAGGGGTACATCTATTTAGGGTGTGTAAAGAGCCTCAACATATGCCTACAGCACACCCTCAAGATGTGCTGTCTTCCAGGACCCGGACTAACAGACATCCATGAAGAAAACAGCGTCTGGACAGCTCTGCAGTGCCATGCATCTCAACCTGTTCACTGCTCTCCTTTCCCCGGGTTCCCTATCACCCTGTTCACTACCAGCTCCTCCAATCTCAGAGTTGCTCCTTGGAGCTTTCTGTACTCACCTAAAAGGATGCTCTCTCGCCCTTCAGGGGGATGCCAGTCTAGAGCTGGGAGCCAGAGATCTCAGCTGAGCCACTTCTTCCACTGGCTTGCCAGAGGTTTTGTTCTTCAACACTCACGTCCTCTGAAACCCAGGCGTCCTTGCATTCCACAATGCAGTTGCATGAGTCCGTTCTCCTGGAATATGAATTCAGGCAGGACTCTTACAGTCACCTTACCATTTAGTCCTGACTTTTGTTTTGTTTGGGTTTTTGTTTGTTGATTGGTTTGGGGTTTTTTGCTGGAAGTTGTATCTGTTGATCAAGCGCATTTTGAGTCTTTCCTGAGTTTCTCACTGTTGTACATCAGAATATATAACTGGCCTTTAAACAATATGGTTGAGCGGTAGAAGGCACTGGAGCCCCCAGTGCCATGGAGGAAATTCCCAGGATCTAAATAAAGCCTGCTTCTCACAGGAAAAGGTTCTACATCCAGGGACTCACAAAGCTACGGAAGTGGACTCGATGCAGTCCTACCAGGGCCAGAGAGAAAAATGTTTCAGCCTGAAAGGACCGTCTGCGTTTCAAATTCGTGTGTTCAAGGGCCCTGAGTATACAGAGCCAGCACAGGTTGGGGTGTGCAGTTGGGTTCAAACTACTTGCCAATAATGAATTAAATCATCCTGCTATTAGTCAGACTAGGGTTACACTCCGTTTTAATAGTTGTGCCCAGTTCAAGGACAGGAATGAAAACAAGTCAACTCTATAAAGAATTTTCTAATTTATAAGGCTATAAGAATTGGTCTTTTAAGGATTATTAGAAGCAATTGGAATTCTTACATGAGAATAAAATTATTAATTAGTTATAATTAAAAAAAGAATTTTCTGAAGAACAAAAATGCTGAAGTCTTAGATAGCTTTTAATATTAGACACCAAAAGAAAAATATGTGTTCTACATCTTCTATGATTTCAGTTACAGAATGGGAGAGTAATAGAAGCTTGTCTCATGAAACATAGACCAATGCAACAGTTCCAAAAACTTTTTACCATAGTTGCATGGACACCAAGGAATAAATTTTAAGTAAAAATGGTTATGCTGTAAGAGAAAAATGTCCAAGCTTATTAACATCATTTTGCCCTGTATTAAATGAAATATTATGTCTTTTACTTAAGTAGGTCTTATATATTTTCTTCACAAATTAGCCCCAAATTGGAATTTATGGCATTTCACATTCTAAAAGGGGCTAGGCAAAATAAAAGCAAAAGTGCTGATGGAAAAGACACTTCAGTGTATTAATAACCTCTCTAGAATCCCAAATGTCTATTAAAATGATAGGGGTTAAATTGGCAATATCCATGTAAAAGTAGACAAAGATCAATGGATTGGAATGGAATGCAGGAAAAGACTCATTAAAACATTTAATGAGGGGGCCAGGGAAATGACTCAGCCCCAGGGGTTAGAACTCTCACGTACACTCAGGCAAGATCCTTGTCCCCTCCCCTTCTTGCTCAAGAATACTAAAAAGATATAGTTAATATTAGAGACTAGCAGCACTGGTTCCATAGTTAAAAAGCTTTATTGCAATGAAGTTAGACATTGGGCAGAAAGTTTGTTTGGGGGGTGAGAGGGTGTTGTTTGTTTTTGTTTTGTGAGGGTTGTTTTTATTGTTTGATTTATAGAACACACCAGATGTTCAGGGTTTACCCCTGGCTCTGTGCTCAGGAATCATTCTCATGATTGAGGGATAATATGCAGATTGAAACCAGTCACCCACATGCAGGGCAAGGACCAGCCTGCTGTACTATCTCTCTAGCACCTCAGCAGAAAATTTAAAATGATAATGAAACTTTACCCTCCCTCAGTGCCAAAAGTCCCACATCCTCCATGTCCAGAAGTTCCTAGGCTCTCATCTAACTCTGGCAGCTGAATGCTTGTGCCTGTGCCATAACCAGGCCAGAGCAGCTGATTTCTTGGATGGGTCCTCACTTCAGGAACTGGGAGTCCAAAATGGGGGACCTGAAATTCCAGGGCTCGGGCCAGCTTTGGAACAGCCCCAGGCACTTGGAAAAGAAAAGAGCAAGAGCAAGGAAAAGGTGAAAGGGTTAAGCAAGACCCCTGTTTAACACCAGTAACAGTGTCACTCTTCTCCCAATTCCTCTGTCTCGTCTTAAGTGGCTCCTAACTTGGCATTTGACCAACACCCTGTCCGGAACAGAGAAATATTCAGAAAGATGTGACACAGTGGGCCTAAATCCCCCAGAGATGGTAGTATCAAGAATAGCATTAGCAGGGCCTCTGCTTACATCAAAGACAAAGATTCAAGGTATTACTAACTCTCATTCTTCCCATGCTTTGAGACATGAACTACCTTTCGATTCCTTTCCTCCCCACCTACTCAAAAGATAGGGCAGAGACGTAGCTGACTCATGTATATACATACCTACAAAGTCAGATTTCAACAGACTCCACAGAAATCAAAGGTAGAAGAGTTTCCTCTACTCCCATCACTCACCACATGGTCCATAGCAGGAAAGCCCTAAGGCTGACACACATTCCAGTCACTGTGACCCAGGACTAGCACCACTTGACCTGGAAAGTTTCCTAACAATGTTTTGTTGCCCAGGCTACTAGCTGCACTCTCCATTTTAGAGCATCCTGGCTTAAAGTATATGAGCAGCATCAACCACTCAACCACAGATCTTAACAACAACCCACTTACCAGATGTGCAGCATTATAAACAGAAAACAAGCTCATTTCCAGCTAGATTAGTTTGAAGAACTACCTAATTAGTTGCTTTTTCCACAAGAAACATAGGTAACTGGTCACTTACATCCATTTTCCTATTGACCCTACAAAAAGCTTCCAGGAAGCTTCTGGAACATTCTCTCCTTGGTAAGGACTAGCAACTTACTCTCAGATGTGAAACTAAATCCAGGCTGTCTGGATATCTCATTTACCCAGACAAGTGAAATCCTGAGACAGTGTAGAGACCATACCTAAATAAAAGGCCCAAATCCAAAAGCACAGAAAGAAACCAAGCACTGCCTCTTCCACTGTTGTCTTGCCTCACTTCCAACAGCCCCAATATTGAGCTATGGAGAGCTCACTCTCAGAAACCTCTTCATGACTCAGATGTGGACTCTGCTCAAAGTCCCACTAGCGCTAATTAAAAACTCAAGAAAATTTGAATTCACTTCGAATTCAAGAAAATCTCCTGTTATTAAAAGAGTCTCACTAGTTAACCCCACTAACACAGTGAAGGGGCAAGCAGTGATAGATAATACAGAATTTAAACTAAGCTCTATGCATAGATGCATAATAGAGAGACACACACTTATGCGGGAGGGCCCATTGAGGTTTAATGCCTGTAGCGAAAACAATTGTGGATCATTTACAGCACTTGCTTTCACCCAACTTTGTACCTTCCACAGTAGTATACAGCATAGTTCATGGGTTAATACTAGAATCACCTAGAAGATTTTTTTAATTATTAAAACATAAATTACTGGACCCCATTCCCAGAGGGAAATCAAATCAAAAGAAGAGAAATCTAGATTTCTCTGAGATTATTTACTCTCATTCAAAATTTCAGCTTGAGATCAGAAGAAAAACTTCAATGGGCTGAGCATACTTTGCATCAGAAAACCCAAGTTCAGTTTCTAAATACAAAAATACAACCAAAATCAAAATACCCTGAAGCAACCCCAAGCACAAAGTCAATTCTAGCCATTAGTACTAGTGAATGTGACACCCCCATTTTCACACAAAAATTGAGAATATATGTCCTAAATTTTATATGTAAGTATATCAAATGAAATGATGCTCAGTATGTTCCACCATTAGAAATGCTTCACCAACATTAGTTAATAAGCTCACACAGAAAACTTGTAAGATAGGCATTATTAACTTGATTTGTAGATGGAAAAAGGAAGAAGGAGGCAATGACTTGCCCAAAGTGAATCAGTACTGAGTGCAGAGTAAACTCTATGTTATAACAATTGTTTTAGATTTTTGTTTTTAAATAAAAGTGGAGGCCAGAGATATAACACAGGGGTTAAAGACCTGCTTTGCATGTAATTGAACAGAGTTCCATCCTGGCACACATATAGTCCCTTTAGCACTCCCAGGAATGACTCCTAGGCACAGAGCCAGGACCAAGCCCTGTGCACTGCTGGTATGGCTCCCAAGTAAGCAACAAAAAACAAACAAACAGATAAAAAGACTTTTTCAAAACAAAAGAAAGCAATACCAGTGGGGGGGGAGAACCATTCTAAAAAAAATTAGCTTTAGGAAAAGGATATTTTTAAAGCTATAAAGTACTCTGCAAAAATGGAGCAAGAAAAGCCACTTTGGGATCGGGTGGTGGCACTGGAGGTAAGGTGCCTGCCTTGCCTGCACTGGCCTAGGACGGACCGCGGTTCGATCCCCCAGTTCCCCATATGGTCCCCCAAGCCAGGAGCAACTTCTGAGTGCATAACCAAGAGTAACCCCTGAGCATCACCGGGTGTGGCTCAAAAACCAAAAAAAAAAAAAAAAAGCCACTTCAACAAGTAGTGTTATTGGGAAAATTGGTCAGATACATGCAAAAAACAAACTCGGATCTCTATTTAACACTATGCAAAAAGTTAAAATGAAATGGATGGGACCTGGAAAGGATAGCACAGCGGTGTTTGCCTTGCAAGCAGCCGATCCAGGACCAAGGGTGGTTGGTTCGAATTCTGGTATCCCATCTGGTCCCCCTTGCCTGCCAGGAGCTATTTCTGAGCAGATTGCCAGGAGTAACCCCTGAGCACTGCCGGGTGT
The DNA here is from genome assembly GCA_004027635.1 of Crocidura indochinensis. NCBI lineage: Eukaryota > Metazoa > Chordata > Mammalia > Eulipotyphla > Soricidae > Crocidura > Crocidura indochinensis. Next base: position 23,949 of record PVKC010006602.1, read on the forward strand.
GGCACAAAAACCAAAAAGAAAAGAAAATGGATGAAAGGTCTTGATATTGGACCTAAAATCATAAGGTATATAGAGGGGAAAAAAAAGGCAGAACATTCATGACACTGAAGCTAAGGAAGAAAAACCACTGATCAAGCAAGTAGAAGCAAAACTAAACAAATGAGACTACATTAAAATGAAAAGCTTCTTCACCTTGACTTGGATACAAAGAAAGTAAGAAAATATTCACCCAATACCCATCTGATAAGGGGTTAATATCTAAGATATACAAAGCACTGGTAGAACTCAACAAGAAGAAAACATTTAACCCCATCCAAAAATAGGGAGAAGAAATGAACAAATATTTTCTCAAAGAAGAAATAGAGATGGCGGGCCGGAAAGATAGCATGAAGGTAGGGCATTTGCCTTGGATGCAGAAGGATGGTGGTTCGAATCCTGGCATCCCATATGGTCCCCAGAGCCTGCCAGGAGCAATTTCTGAGCGCAAAGTCAGGAGTAACCCCTGAGTGCTGCTGGGTGTGACCCAAAACAAAACAACAAAAAAAAAACAAAAAACAAAAAGAAAGATGGCCAAAGACACATGAAAAAATGCTCCACATCATTAATCATCAGGGAGATGCAAATCCAAACAACAATGAGATATCATCTCACACCACAGAGACTGGAACACATCACAAAGAACAAGAAAAATCAATGCTGGTGGGGATGTAGAGAGAAAGGAACTCATTCACTGCTGGTGGGAATGCTGTCTAGTCTAGCCTTTCTGGAAAACAATATGAATATTCCTTTAAAAAAGTAGAAATTGACCTCCCACATGATCCAGCAATACCTCTTCAAAGGAATATGCCCTAGAAACCCAAAAATGACACAATACAGAAAAGTCCTCCACATTCCTACATTTGTCACAGCACTATTTACAATAGCTAGAATCTGGAAACAGCAAGTGCCCAAGAACAGATGAGTAGCTAAAGAAACTGTGGTATATATACACAATAAATACTGCACAGCTATTAAGAAAAAAGGAAGTCATGAAATTTGCTTATATGTGGATGGTTATAGAGATTATTATGCTGAGTTAAATGAGTCAAAGGGAGATAGACATTGAATAAATCTCACTCATTTGTGGGATATAAGAATAAAAAGAATAGTATAGTAATATCGAGACACACTAGAGATGAGGGTCAGAAGGACCAGTCCAGGGTAGGAAGCTTACCACAAATAGTGGAACAATGCAGTTAGGGTAGAGAAGGGACCACTAAGACAATGAGGGGTCAGAGAGATATCATGGAGGTAAGGCATTTGGCTTTCATGCAGAAGGACAGTGATTCGAATCCCAGCATCCCATATGGTCCCCCGAGACTGCCAGAGTGATTTCTGAGTGTAGAGCCAGGAGTAACCCCTGAGCGCTGCCGGGTATGACCCAAAATACAAAAAAACAAAACAAAAAAGACAATGAGAGTTGGATCATGATAATGGTAGTGAGTGAGAGAAATAATATGCCAATCTCAAAGACAGGCAAGGGGTGGGGGAGGAGGGAGATGGGGAACACTGGTGATGGGAACGTTGCACTGGTAAAGGGAGGTGTACTTTTTTTATGGCTAAAACTCAACTATAATCATAGTTCTTAAATAAATTTATTAATTTAAAAATAAAAGTAATGATAATCAGAACTGATCACTCTGAACAAGAACTAGGTGCTGAACAGAGATAAAATGATAAGCATGGTACCTCTTCATTAACAATAGTGCAAAATACAATGTCTGAGAGGAAAAAAGGGAGGGAGGAAGGGAGGAAGGGAGAGAGAGAGAAAGAGAGAGAGAGAAAAAGAGAGAGAGAGAGAGCAGAGTAAAATTCCTACTCCAGAGGCAGGAAGGGGAAAGGGTGGAAGGGACTTTGGTTGTAGAAAATGTGCATTGGTGAAGAAGAGTGATGTACATTGTAAGACTGAAATTCAATTGTGAATGATTTTGTAACCATGGTGTTTAAATAAAAGGAAAAAAAGAAATGTTCATTTATTTATAAAGAAAATAAAGAAAAATAAAGAACTTTGCAAGTTAATAATTTGCATGTCCCCAAGAATCTAATAATTACCCCCATTTCCTCTGTGTTGTCTCTGTAATCACAAAAGTTTTAATAAAGAGAGATTATGCTCTCTTTTGCTCATATCTGCTTTGCTTTTTAATGAGCAGATTCTGGTGAAAACACAATTTAAAGTGTAATGAACTTACATAATTTTAGCTAGCTTGACTTTCTTTTATGTTTAATTAATCTTTAAATTCTAGGCCAATAAGAAGTAAGTTTGCTTCGGTGTTATCTCCAGACCTTCACTAAATGGTTCCAAAAATGCATAAAGTGTGATTATATTAAGTAAAATTCTTCATGAATTTGTGAATTTCCTTAAATAAAGTCCTTCAGTGATAATCTTGCATGCAAAGCTTACTTTGTTCTTTTATATCTAAGCAGCTGTTATTTTGGTAGCACCGTCAGCTTATTTAACTCAAGAAAATATGAAAATGAATCATGTGTGTATATATGAAGACAAGATTTGCTTTCTACAGTAAATGTTTTGTAGGCTTGTCTCAGAATTTTAAAGTTAAAAAAGTAAACACCAAGAAAAGATCATTCATTAGTCATCACACTAGAGAAAATGTTAACCAGTGAATATTCAGCGTATATTCCACTGGATTTTATGTTATATATTTCTTTGCCATGTTTAGCAGTCTGTGTGTGTGATGAGCACATGTTAGCTAATTTTGAGCCAACTTCTCCAAAACCCTGCAATGCCTCTAGCAAATGCTTTATCCAGGGTGAAAGAAAGGATTGGCTTCTCAGTTTAATTCCTCTATGTCTTCATTATTCAATTCTGTCCACTACAAAGTGGCAAGAACCAGAGTCAATAAAAATCACATGATTATTAATATATTTAATGTCTTCTTGACACTTGAGATATGTAAGTCTATATTATAAATTAAAAATTACCAATCTTTTCTAAAGACAGAGCTATCTTACACTTCAGCAAAAGAATAATTTCTGAGGTTTTTTTTTTTACTAAATACTAAAAAAAGAGAAATTTACTAACAGAGTAATTTGACTCTATATGTCTATTTATTTACTAAAACCTATATACCCATTTTCCTACTAATATATAAGTATATTATAGAAGTTGAAAAAGTATAAGAATAAAAGTATAAGAAATATAAAAAATAACAATAATAAAAATAAAGTATAAGAAATGTAAGCAAAAGGGCTAGAGAGATAGTACAGAGGGTAAGATACTTGCCTTGCATATTGCTGATTTAGTTCAATCCCCAGTAACCCAAATGGTCCCTTGAGCATTGCTAATAGTAACTAACCCCTGAGCAGAGAGCTAGGAGCATAGCCATGTGTGCCACTTAGTCCAAAAAAAAAAAAAAAAAAAGGATGAAAAGAAAAAAATCAAGAAGGTAGAAAACTTTGACCTAAGGACATATTTTAATAAATTCTGAGTTTCTTTCACAAAAGTTACTTCTGGGGCCCGGAGAGATAGCACAGCGGTGTTTGCCTTGCAAGCAGCCGATCCAGGACCTAAGGTGGTTGGTTCGAATCCCGGTGTCCCCATGTGGTCCCCCGTGCCTGCCAGGAGCTATTTCTGAGCAGATAGTCAGGAGTAACCCCTGGGCACTGCCGGGTGTGGCCCAAAAAATACCAACACACACACACACACACACACACACACACACACGTTACTTCTGCACTTAGCTTAACATGTAAAAGCAGGGCCAGAGGTAGGAGGCTTGCCTTGCATGCGGCCAACCCAGATTTGATCCCCGTCACCAAGCTCCCTAGGAGCTCAGAGTTAGGAGTAAGTCCTGAGCACTGCCAGGTGTGGTCCAAAGAAAGAAAGAAACAGAAAAACATTAGCAATCCATGTTTTGCCATTAAAAGCAACATTTTCTAACCACTTGTACAAATTTTAAAAAGTGATAGTCTAGGGTCTGGAGAAATAGCATGGAAAATAACTTGGTTTGAATCTCAGGCATTGCATATGGTATTCAGGACTCACTTCTGAGCACTGCTGGCCATTGCCCAAACCCCACCCCCCACCCCCCATCTTCCATCCTTTGCCAAATAATTGATATTGTTCTCAGCACTTATTCATTTTCTTTTTTTTTTTTTTTTTGGTTTTTGGGCCACACCCAGTGATGCTCAGGGGTTACTCCTGGCTATGGGCTCAGAAGTCGCCCCTGGCCTGGGGGACCATATGGGGCACGGGGGATCGAACAGTGGTCAGTCCAAGGCTAGCGCGGTAAGGCAGGCACCTTACCTCCAGCGCCACCGCCCAGCTCCCATTTTCTATAGAATAATTTAGGAGTGAAAGGAAAGAATAATGAACAATCTCCTAAAATCTCAGCACTACATATAATATTAATGCTTTTTAATTTTTGTTTATTTGGGTTTTTTTTTTTTTTTTTGGTTTTGTTTTTTGGGTCACACCAGGCAGCGCTCAGGGGCTACTCCTGGCTCTACGCTCAGAAATTGTTCCTAGCAGGCTTGGGGGACCATATGGGATGCCAGGATTCGAACCACCATCCTTCTACATGAGAGGCAAATGCCTTACCTCCCTGCTATATCTCCGGCCCCGCTTTTCATATGTTCTCAACTACCCTAAGTACTTTGGTGGGGGGAGGGGGTTGGAACAGATTTGGGATTACTCAGAAGTGCTCAGATCTTATATCCTAGGTTCTGTGATGTTGGTGCCAGGAATCCAACCCAGGTCGCCCCATTCAAGTCAAGCATCTAATCCACTGTCTATCTCTGATCCACTAAATATACTTTGGGGGAGGGCTTGGACCACACCTAGCAGTGCTCAGGCATTACTCCAGGATCTGTGCTCACATGTGTGCTCAGGTTTGGAAAGCCATTCGAGATGTCATATATAGAAAACAGGTTGATCCTTTGCAAGGTAAAAGCCCTACTTGCTGTTCTATCACTCTGGCCCCAGATCCCCTAAATAGACTTTTTGAATTAACATACTTTATCTAAAAAGGTCAGTGGACTATCATTATTCTTTCATTTTACAGAAGGAGAGTGAAGCTTATTAAGTAAATGGAATGATACATCATCTCATAAGTGGAAAATAGATCAATTCTCCCCAGAGTTATTCTATGAACTCACTGCAATACAAATTTTAAAAAAAGAAAGAAAAAGCAATATACCCACTCTCACAAGGCACACAGTACTAAGAGAAAAATGTATAGCTTTGCAAGCATTCATCAGGAAAGAAGGGGTCAACATAAATAACTTAATGGCACAGCTTATAAAATTGGAAAGTGATCAACAAAATGAACTCAAAATAGGCAGACAGAAGGAAATGAAGCTATTAATGAATTGGAAATCTAAAAAACAATCCAAAAGAGCAATGAAAGCTAGAGTTGGTTCTTTGAAAAAGTAAATAAAATGTATATATCTCAAGGTGCCAGAGCGATAGCGCAGAGGTAGGTCATTTATTTGCCTTGCATTCAGCTGACCCAGGACAGACTTCGGTTTGATCCCCAGCATGGCATATGGTCACCCAAAACAGGAGCAATTTCTGAGTGCATAGCCAGGAATAACCCCCGAGAGTAACCGGGTGTGGCCCAAAAATAAAAAACAAACAAAAAATGTATATTCCACTAGCAAAACTCACAAAGTAAGGGAGAGAGAAAAACTTAATAAGCCTAATTAAAAATGAAAAGAGGAGGGGCCGAAAAGGTGGCGCTAGAGGTAAGGTGTCTGCCTTGCAAGCACTAGCATAGGACGGACCACGGTTCGATCCCCCAGCGTCCCATATGGTTCCCCCAAGCCAGGAGCGATTTCTGAGCGCATAGCCAGAAGTAACCCCTGAGCATCAAACGGGTGTGGCCCCAAAAAACAAACAAAAAAATGAAAAGAGGGAGATTACACAGATATTACAGAAATTACAAAAATTTGGGTCAGAATGATAGCACAGCTGTAGAGCTTTTACCTTGCATGTGGCCAACCTGGGATGGACCTGGGTTCAATTCCTGTCATCAAGAGTAACCCCTGAGTGCTGCTAGGTGTGACCCAAAAACCTAAATAAATACATATATGTTCTTTAAAAATTGGGGGGGAAGGGGCCGCGGGCGGTGGAGCTGGAGCTAAGGTGCCTGCACTAACCTAGGACGGACCACGGTTTGATCCCCCGGTTCCCCATATGGTCCCCCGTGCCTGCCAGGAGCGACTTCTGAGCGAATAGCCAGGAGTAACCCCTGAGCGTCACCGGGTGTGGCCCAAAAAACAAAACAAAAAAAAAATTGGGGGGGAAAAAGAAATTACAGAAATTCAAAGGGTAATCATATTGCTTTGAGAAACAATGCCACAAAACAAGAGAACCTGGAAGAAATGGATAAATTCTTGGACTCCCATGGTTGAACCAAGATGATCTGGCATATCTGAACTGACCTATAATTATTGAGGAAATTAAAATGGTAATCAGAAGTCTCCCTTCCCCTTAAAAAAAAAAAAAAAAAAGGCCTAGGCCCAGAAGAATTCACTAACAGATTCTTTCAAGCCTTCCAAGAGGACCTACTGCTAATCCTTTCAAGCTCTTCCAGGAAATTAAAGAAACAGAAACACTCCCAAATCATTTTCACAAAGCTAACATCACCCTGATACCAAAGCAGACAGAGATTCCAAAAAAGAGAGAGAACTATAGACCAATATTTGTATACAGATATAAAGATCCTCGACAAAATCTTGCAACAGGATCCAATGTCTCATCAAGAATGTCAGAAACCATGACCAAGTAGAATCCATTCCAGAGATACAATAATGGTTTAACATATGCAAGCCAATCAATGTAATACACCATATCAACAAAAAGGAAAAATAAAAAA
>PVKC010006603.1:0-30551 GCA_004027635.1 Crocidura indochinensis
GTTGAGGCAGAGATTTCTGACAGATTGGTCTTCACTAAATTTTCCTAAAGCTATTAGCCCTGTGAAAGAAAAGAATTTCCTACAGAGAAAATGGGACTCCAAGATGATGAAGGTTCTATCCTTTATGGCACTTTCTTCAGTTTCTTTTTCTTAGCTCATATTATTTGATTATCAGTCCCACTAATATAAACAAGGAAACAATTCCCTTTTATTATCTATTTTAGGATATGTTAAAATCTGTGATTAATTTTAGTGTGATGTTTGGTATTTTAGTAGTCATAGAAGAAGGAGTGTCTCCATGAGCAAAAACAGGTAACAAAGACTGTTGAAAATGTTTTCAAAAGAGTGGATCATTGCTTGCAAGGTGTGCAAAGTTAGAGGGGTAAATACTTCTTCTTGACTTGTCTTTCCTTAAAAGTGGGGCCACATTTGAAAGTCCAATCCCTGAAAGACCCTGCATATTTTCATTTAATGAGGAAAATGAAGAACAGAAAGGGACCTTTTACCAAGTGTGTGATACCTATGTGTGATACCTCCAGGTTTCTCTGAGCATAGGAACCTTGGTACTAAAGTTGAATGTCAAGCTAGGGTACAGCAAGGAATGTCAGGGTGTGAAGGGCATAGCATGTGAGACTCCATTGTGTTGTCATGAAGATCCAATGATTTGAAGAAACTTCTAATAACAGAAAACACCCCTAATTTCCAGAACTCTCACTTATCTGTAAGTGAAATAAATTCTTTGTCTTTGTGTCAGAGATTAGTTGAGAAACTTGATAAGAGATATTTCCTAAAATGTTCTCCTAGCCTAGGTTTCTGGGGCATTTCCAGAGAAAAGGTGGTGGGGGTACAGGGCACACATAGTTTTAGATTCCATTATTGGGTGAGTCTCTACAGCCCCCAAACTCTCTGGGTATCAGGAAATTCTTGGCATATTTATTGAGTGGATTCAAAGAGATAGGTATTCTGAGATATTTTTATGTGGGAAGATTCAATGACTACATTTTTTACAAAGTTCAAACCCTGAAAAGGTGCTTACTCTTTACTACATCCCTCTGCTACTATCTAACTGGTAACATATGCAGCGCAGCTTGTGTTGTAGGCCCACATTCCAGAGAGTTACAATGAACAAAATAGTCACTCTTTCCTAGAGATATCAGTATCCTGATCCTCATCACCTGTGAAGTATCTTAAGGTACATGTCATATAAGTGTGGAGGCTAAAAATGCTGATTGTTTCCTAGTCACTAGACTGGCTGATTTTGAGATAAGGGAAAGCTTTGGGGGTTATCTGGAGAGCTCAGTCTAATGGCTAGGGTTCTTATAAGTGAAAGAGAAGTAACTGGAGATTGAGAATCAGAAGATGAGCTCAAAGAAACACTAAACCATTGGTGCCAATCTAGAAAGTGATCATAGACCAAATTCTGTGGAGTCTGGGAATAGGGAGAAGAAATGAGAACTTCTAGATCACAGCTCTACTGACAACTTTATTTCTATCATACTGAAAGAAGAATACTCATTTCCAGAAATGGAAGATAACATGTGGTTTTAAGCCATTAAATTGTTGCTATATTGTTACAACAGTCACAGGAATGCATGCAGGGACCTTTCCATGAAAGATGTCAGATTAACAGCAACGGTGTTCTGCTTCCCCTTTAAAACCAAACAAAAGCAAGTCAAATATGACAAAACTTGTTCTTAAGGAAACCAATGCACAGAGTTCCAAGCTGCAATGTTGGTGAATAGCTATAGAATTTGATTCAAAAAAGAAAAGTGGTATATGTAAGTTGAGTATATCTATATCTATATCTATATCTATATCTATATATGTGTGTGTATGTGATGCTATATGAGGAAAGGAAATGATCAATGCAAAACTAAAGGACTATTATTATTATTATTATTATCATTATTTGGTTTTTGGGCCATACCCAGTGATGCTCAGGGGTTACTCCTGGCTATGGACTCAAAAATTGCTCCTGGCTTGGGGGACCATTTGGGATGCCAGGGGATTGAATCGCGGTCCATCCTAGGCTAACGCATGCAAGGCATATGCCTTACTGCTGTGCCACTGCGCCAGCCCCCAGGACTATTACTTTTTAAATTTTCATTTTACTCATCATTATTTATAATACTATCAATGATAAAAGATTACTTAAAAGATAACGAACTATGGTTAATGTTAAAATATCAAGCATTTTGTTCAATTTATGTCAACTGCAAATGCATGTGTAGATGACTAAACCAAGTATAGAGAAAAGTTTGCCAGATTTGTTAATAGTTTTATAACCTATTAATGGAATTTAAAGTAGTTTTATTTTATTGTTTTTATTTTGCTTGCTTTTACATATAAAATCCAATTATTTCATAGCAGAGACATGAACGGGAAGAACAAAATATGGAACTAGAAATAAGAGTGAAGAACAATAGAAAGAAGAATAAAATGAGTACAAAATAAGTTTGATAAACCATTTAGTTTTGTCTCAAGTAAGATAAAATGTATATATATATATATATATATATATATATATATATATATATATATTTGGGGGTCACACCCGGCAGTGCTCAGGGGTTATTCCTGGCTCCATGCTCAGAAATTGCTCCTGGCAGGCACGGGGGACCATATGGGGCACTGGGATTCAAACCAATGACCTTTTGCATGAAAGGCAAACACCTTACCTCCATGCTATTTCCTGGGCCCCAGATAAAATGTATATTACATTAGAAAAACAGTTTTGTATTTTTCTTAGTCTAGGAAAATAAACCTCTTATTACAGAATATATTAAATATATACACTAGGAAATTGAGACTATTACTAAGAAGCTGAATCCTTGCCCTTACTTCCAAATAATTTTTATGGAATTTGATAAAACATTTAAATTCAGTAACAGGCAATTTCAGTGCCATTTTAAATGTATTTAATAAATAAAATGAAGTTTATAATTTTTTTTTTTTTTGGTTTTTGGGCCACACCCGGCGGTGCTCAGGGGATACTCCTGGCTGTCTGCTCAGAAATAGTTCCTGGTAGGCACGGGGGGACCACATGGGACATCGGGATTCAAACCAACCATCTTTGGTCCTGGATCGGCTGCTTGCAAGGCAAACACCACTGTGCTATCTCTCTGGGTCCCGAAGTTTATAATTTTAAATTCAACACAAATTGTAATAGATATTGAGAAAACAGACTATGTCCATATAACTATCAATAAAGACATTAGATGTGAAATATTAGCAAATATTTGCATTTAAATGCAAGACCAGTGCACATTAAGAGACTTGTGGATGTTTATGATGGCTTAAATGTTTGGTTTTAAGTCAGTGTACCTAGAAACAGGGCCTGAGATATGGATTCTCACGTGGGCTCTTTGTCATAGAAGTTTCTAATAAATTTGCACTGGTAATAGGACTGTGAAGGGGAAGTATTGGTTTTATATATATGGTGGTTCTTTGAAATTCAGTTTTGACCTAGTCTCTTGGGGGAACTCTATTGTATGAATTGAACCAGGCTGTAGTATCCTGGAGATGAGACTAGGTTTTTGTATCAAGTACATAATAGTGTATCTGCAGGCCCTATTTCTGAGGGGAATTTTGGTTAAAAGGAGCTAGAGCTGAGGCAACTCTCTGGAAGTGGGCAGCTAGGTGCTATTGGTAGTCATTTGAAGAAGCTGATGTGGCCAAACTGAAAGGAAATAAACTAGGGAATCAGGAAAGAGTTTTCCACAAGCATCTGATTTTAAAAGGCAAGGTCATACATTTATTTCCATAGGACTTTAAAAGAGGTTCTTGATAAAGTTCAACATACATTTTAGTTAAAAAAAAAATAACTGAGGCCTGGAATGATAGCACAGTGGTAGGGCACATGCCTTGCACATGGTTGACCTGGGACAGACCTGGGTTCTATCTCTTGTATCCCATATTTTCCCCAGAGCCTGCCAGGAGTGATTACTGTGTACGTAGTCAGAAGTAACCCCTCAGAGCTGTGACTGTGGCCCTCAAAATCCCCCAAAATAAAAATAAAATATAACTGAATGAACTATTATTTTTGCTTTCATAATATGATAAAGAAAAGCTCATTTATGATAAAATGAATACTAAATAGTGAAAATCTGGGAATATTACCATAAAAGTCTCAAACAGGATGTCAATTAATAATATATCATGTGGCTTTTTAAAACTTTATAAAAATTATTTATTTTAATACATAATATTAAGATATTAAAGGAGACAATGTAATCCTGTTCACATGCACAGAAAAATTATTGTACAATATTCAAAAGCCAATCATGACAAAAATTAACCAACAATTGTAAATAGAAGGAAACTTGTCTAATCAGAAAAAAGTTTTTTATAATACACATACCATATATTACCTCACACTTAATATGATAAATAAATGTTTTCCCCTAAATAAGTATGTCCAATTTATTTTATTGTTTTTTTTTTTTTTTTTGGTTTTTGGGTCACACCCGGCAGTGCTCAGGGGTTACTCCTGGCTCCATGCTCAGAAATTGCTCCTGGCAGGCATGGGGGACCATATGGGGTACCGGGATTCAAACTGATGACCTTTTGCATGAAAGGCAAACGCCTTACCTCCATGCTATCTCCTGGGCCCCTAAATGTTTTATTTAATTAAAGAATCATGCTTTGCAAGTTATTGATAATTGAATTTCAGGCATATATGATCCTAGATCAAATCCCATTACCAGTGTCAATTTTTCTCTATCAGTATTCCATGTAACCTTCTGTCTCCCAATCTGTCAATTTGATATAACATATTTTATAAGAGTCACTTTTATAATTAACCTGAGGTGAAAAATTGTGTTCAAAAGTTTAAGAGGATTTTTAATGATTTACTAGGAATATATGAGATATGAAAGTCAAAAAGGATCAACTGAATACTAACTAGAATGAGCAATAAATCAAGTGACTTATTATAAGCTTAATTAGCAAAAATTTAAATTCTTCAACAGATTAAATCAGTGGTCCTCAAACTATGGCCTGCGGGCCACATATTGTATTTGTTCCTGTTTTGTTTCTTCACATCAAAATAAGATGTATGCAGTGTGCATAGGAATTTGTTCATAATTTTTGTTTTTACTATAGTCTGGCCCTCCAATGTTCTGAGGGACAGTGAACTGGGCCCCTGTTTAAAAAGTTTGAGGACCCCTGGATTAAACAGACAATGTTTTTTTTTTTTTTTACAAGTCTTTCACAATTGTATTTCTCATATAGTGACAGTGAATTAGGGTCATTCCCACCACTAGTGTTGACTTCCCTCCACCATTGTTCCCCTACCTGCATCCTATACTTCCACTCTTAGAGCCCTGGACTGCTAGTGTAACAGGTCCATTTTGTGTTAGCTTGTTGTAGTTTGGGTCTCTTGATTCTACTGTTGTTGACTTTGGCTTGGGTATTTAGATATGACTTTTTATTTTCCCCACTCAATGCTCCTGAGACCACTTGACTCCTGGGCCCCATCCACATTTTTTCCCTCAATTTTTAGGAAGACATAGAAATATGAGGCAAAACAAAATGATTCAAGTTCTAAGGTTCTATGAAAAAGGCAGGAGCCCCTATTTAGAATATAACTAAAATTAAAAGAAGAAAAAATGGGCAAGGGACAGATATGGCAAAAACAAATTTTTTTGCATTGTCACAGCAAACATTTGGGATATTAGAAAGGAAATTTCATTGGCCTAAGAGATATAGGGTGTCTCCACCCATGAAGCAAACCTTCAAAAGACCAATTCCAGGTTCTGGGCATGTTGGTTGTCCAATTCCAAATTCTCTCTTTATGGTCCTAGAAAAACTTCTGCTCAGTCGTGATTGTCAAAGTCAGTCTTCTGTAAGTAAGATTTTAAGATCCTAGAATGAAGCCTAGGATATAGTCTTTAGAGTCCCAGGAAAAGTTCTGCTCAGTTGAGGTTGTTGTAGTCAGTCTTCTGTAATTAGAGATCTTGGTTTTTGCACTGATCCTAGGATGGGACCATCTTCTGATTTCATCACACCATTAGGTGAAGTTAGACAACCTGCCCTTAGATCAAGTTGTTGCTATTTCCTCATCGTCAAGGGGTCATATGAACCCACACTGGAGCAGAATGGTGCCAGGGAGGCATTTGGACTTCTCTCAGGGAGAGTTTGATTCCTGGTGCTGGTGCAGGGAACTGTACAGGTTCTTATGTTGGGATCTGAGGTTTGGGGTTTGATGGTTGATGTCTGACCAAATGAGGCATAAGTCAAGTCTCCATAACAAATGTTCAGGGAGAAAGGTACCCCTGCACTATAAAATTTATGAGTTCCTATCCCTATTAGATAAGAACTTCTTTATATATATAATCATATATATAACCATATATATATATATATATATATATGATTTCCCTATTTTAGTTTTCCTATGCAAAAGGAACCATGCCACATGATATTCCTGGTGCATATGGGGATAAAAATAGTAAGCTAAACAATCTGAATAGCCTGATTTTAATCTTTATCCCAATAAAGACTTTTCTACAAGAATGAACTACTAAGCAGATCCAAAACAGGGATGGGGACGGCTAATTCTACGTATGAAAATAGACACTAAGAATAATAGCTATTAAGGAAATGCATCTACAGAAACATACAAAAGAAATATAGATATCCCTTTTAAGTCTTTTGTGATGGTCAGTGGAAGGGGTTAAAATCCAGAGCACATTTTCCTTTAACCCCGTGGTCTTGTGGAGTCAGAGAAATGGTTCAGAAATGGTTCCCAGAAGTCAAGAATCAGGTAGTGTCCTGGAGCTGAGGATCTCTCAAGAGCCGAATTTCTTAAGCAACAGTCTACAATGGAGGTAGGTGGGAGAAAAAAGGGCCTCATAGAATGGGATGTAGAAGTGGTGGCTGCATCTTCTTTTCGGGGTAAGGCATAGAGGGCTGGGAGGATGTTCTTTCACTGTAAGAGTCAGTTGGCAGCTTGCTGGGGTACGGGGAAGGCTCCTATTCCTGAGGAGCTAAGAATTAAGAGTGGAGAGGATTAAAAAGGGGGAGATAGAGAATCAGGGTTGAAGGGGTGAGAGGATAGAAGAGGATTTGTAAATTGGTAGACAGAGGGAGAGGGATATTATATAATAAAAACTATATACAATATAAGCAGGGATTATGTAGAATACAGATTACACAAACACAGAGAAGTCTACCATGTACACACTCACACACATATAGACAGACAATGGGGATCTATTCCTAGGTTACAGTTGAAGGACTGACCCTATACAATAGGTAAGAGCACTAAAAAAAATGAGGTCAGCACATGGGGGTGGTGGTGGAAGGAGGTTTTCCAGTTTCTAAGCAATTCATCATTGGTGAGGATAAACTTTGCTATATAAAAGTTTCTGAGGTTAGATTGTGCATGGAGTATTCTTAGAACAATCATAATTTTGCCACCAATGGTACTAAGAAATATGATAGTGAGCTCTGTATGAGGAGTCTACCCTCTGGCATATTGTCTACCATGAAGAGGTTAAATGGACAATGTTCTATGTATAGCAATAAAATTTTTAAATTTTTAAAAAATTTAAAGAATAAATAATGATATTCCTGTGACAAATGCTTAAAACACCAAAATAAGAAATATTATTATGGGATATAGCATGTAGGGTGCTTGCTTTGCACACTGATGATCTAGGTTAGATCCCCAGAACAATGTATAGTCCTCTGAGCCCCACCAGTAGTGATCACTGAGTGCAGAGCCAGAAGTAACCCCTGAGCACTGCCCTCCAAAAACAACAATTTACTATAATGACTCCATGAAAATAACATTAACATTCTATTTTTTAAAAAAGACCCCAATTACCAACAAGATAGCTCTTTTCAAAATAATCCGTATGTTTATTTGAATAAATATAAGAAGGTAGTGAGGGCCCAGAGTAGTGGTGCAGTGGTAGGGCTTTTGCCTTGCATGCAGCTGACCTATGATGGACTTTGGTTCAATCCCTGGCTTCCTATATGGTCTCCAAGATAGGAGCGATTTCTGAGCACATAACCAGGAGTAACCCCTGAGTGCCACCGGCTATGGCCCTCAAACAAAAACAAACAAAAGAAGGTAGTTTAGTTTCATTTATCTAAGATAGTTTTTATCTATCAGAAGTTCTTACCAAAAGAAAAAAGAGACACAAATGGTTATTACTTTTAGATAAAGAGGAGGCTCACATATATGAAATAAAACTTAAATTCAGAAATATACCAAAACTATAATTTATAGAAGCTTAAGTAAACTGATGTTTTTTTGTACAAATGGACAGAGAATCAAGAAGAGTCTGCAGAGTTTAGTTTATAAAATGATGACATTTATAGTTAAAGAGCAAGAAAAAATATTATTAAATAAAATAGGCAGTTGCAAAACCATCTGGTTTAGCTTTAAGTGGACCCAGCTGATTCCTTCAATCAAAATATACTCCACCTGCCACAAAAAGTTAAATAAAACTGCAAGAATACTAAAAACATGGAAGTCTTTATCTTTATGTACTTTAAATAAGAAAACTCATATTTAAGCAAAACAAATAATCATAAACAATAAAAGACATGAGAATACATTTACTTAGATACAAACTAATTTCTTCTGAAAAGAAACACTAGATGAAGTCAAAAATCAAATGCAAAAAAATCCATGCATACCTGAATAAAGAACAATTTAAAACATATAGTTCAGTACTAAAAACACTAGCAATCTCATTGGGAAAATAGACACTTCCTTCACTCCCACCCCTTAAATGCAGTTCACAAGGTCTAGTTGAAAGAATGTGCAAGGGCTAGATCATTGATTGCAAGCTTGGCAGAAAGTGACAGAATTGTGAGGGTGATAAGGGGCAGTCTCCAAGACATATTTCTAAGTGACAGTCTGTAGCATGACAGGACTGCTCATATATGGATATGTTTTTATTTGAAGAGAAAAATATGAAAGAATGTATGGGGAGAACTCTGTTGTGGGCCTCTGAGGGAGGCCCAGAGTTCTTAAGCAGGAAGGGAATTCATGTTATTACAGACTTCTGCTAAGTGCTGACATTTCAAACCACATGTATAGATCCTATCATATACAAATGCAAAAACATGATACTTTTTTAGGAAGTTTGTGGGAAGCACTGGCCAATGACTGCTAGATGGGTCTCTGTGAAGGCCTCCAGATCACTTTTTCCTCTGAGCCACACCAAAATGAACTCACAGGAAACTTTCAGTTCTTCCCTGTGTACCTGTGCTACTGGGTAGCCTTTGGAAGATCTTTCATGCACATCAACAACAATACTTCATATGTATCAATACCATTCCTGTTGGTGAGAAGACAGGCGTCTTCAATACAGCGCTAGTAAAGAGAACAAATGGCAGTGACAGCCCGCAAGTGAGGGATGGAGATACAGATTGGTTATTAGCTATATTTTGTGCAAAGGTCACAGCAACACCAGGGCACCAAAGTGGTGGGTCTATCTGCTCACCATCTGAGGCATATACCACAAAGAACATCTGGTCAGGAATTTCAGAGAGTCTATTTAAATCTATTTGAATTCTCTCCCTAGTTCTACTCCAAAAATGATCTTATTTCCTAATCTCACCAAAATGTTCCTCATTCTAAGTAGGACAGAAGTCTGGATTCACTATGTCTTTGTAGATCTAAAAGTTTCCTTTACCACCCATCTCAGATCTCAGACCCTGAGGCTTTCTTGATGTGTGCCTTTATTCTTTTATAGGTTCTAGTTACATTTTTCTTAACTACCTAACTTTTGTTTCATTTTCTTAACTTTTTCATTGAAATCCTTGAGAGCAACATTACCTATTTTCTTACAAACCCTACTAGATTTACCAGCTATAGCACTCCTAGTGTTATACCCTAGGAACACAAAAATACAATTCAAAAATCCCTTCCTCACACATATATTCATTGCAGCACTATTTATAATAGCCAGACTCTGGAAACAACCAAGATGCTCTTCAACAGATAAATGGCTAAAGAAACTGTGGTACATAATATACACAATGGAATATTATGCAGCGTCAGGACAGATGAAGTCATGAAATTTTCCTATACATGCATGTACCTGGAATCTATTGTGCTGAGTGAAATAAGTAAGAGGGAGAGAGATAGACACAGAATAGTCTCACTCAACTATGGGTTTTAAGAAAAATAAAATACATTTTTGCAATAATTCTCAGAGACAAAAGAGAGGAGGGCTGTAAGGTCCCCAGCTTATGACATGAAGCTCACCACAAAGAGTGATGACTGCAATTAGAGAAATAACTACATTAAGAACTGTCATAACAATATGAATGAATGAGGGAAGTAGAAAGTCTATCTAGAGTACAGGCAGGGGTGGGGTGGGGAGGAGGAGATTTGGGACACTGGTGATGGGAATGTTGCACTGGTGAAGGGGAGTGTTCTTTACATGACTAAAATCCAACTACAATCATATTTGTAATCAATGTGTTTAAATAAAGATATTAATAAAAAAGAAATGGTGAATTATCAAAAAAACAAAACAAAACAACAATAACAAGACAAAACAAATCCTACTGGATTTGGAACAATTTTGCCTGCCTGTGAATAGGACTGAAGTGAGAGGAGGATACCACTGGAGAGTTTTTAAGACATAATGGTTCAGACAGAGTATATAGAGCTGGTCCAGGAGGAAGACGAGCAAAGTATTTCCACTACCTCTGTCTTATTGAAAGAAAATACTCCTGAGCTCTAAGAGTTAGGGAGGTGATAACTTCAATGAAGCCCCCCATGGTAAGTCTGTGCTGGCCAGCCATAGAAGACAAGGGGAGGAAGGTGGGGATCAAATCATTTGCTTCCATGTTGATTCATTACATTTAAAGTGGAGCTTATGAACTTTACCTCCTGTGAACATTCACAACAAAGTGTGGAAATAATCCAAAGTTAATCAATAGCTGAATAGATTATTTTTTAAATTGTGGCAAATTCACACAGTGGAAAATTCCACAGGAGACATAAATAAGCCATTTATAAACTTATTCAACATGGTTCAATTGCACAAACAATGCCCAGAGAAAGAAACAGGATTCAATTAAAGCTCACCTCCTATCATACCACTGATGTGAAATTGCTCCTAAATCATCATTTATGCTATAAGGGTCAAGAGAGGTCACTTTGGGGGACAACTCTGTAGGAAAGTGGTAGGTAGACTTCCAGGAGCCAAGTACAATCTGCTTCTTGATGGAGAAACTAGATTGATCAGTTTCATGAAAACTTACCAGGTTCTCAAGTAAGAATATGTGTTCTTTTCTTTAGCAAAGTTATTGCTTCAACAAGAATTCAAGTTCAACATAAACTCACATATACTTATGCCTTCTCAGAAAATATCTCCACTTAGTTCAGCTCTAGACTACCACTGAAAAAATTCATCCAGCAGGCCTGAGTAGGAGGTTGGATTTCTGATTTAAAAAAAAAGAGTGATGTCAGAGACTTTCCCTGTTATTTTATTTGCCTTTTATTATTTTTTGTTCTTGCTTTAAATGGACTTTTTTCTTTCTTACTTTTTTTTTTAAAACTTCCTTCCTGGCATTTGAGTCATTTCCCAAGGTCTTTGTCTACGTTAGCTAAGGCTCTTAGTACCCAAGATGGTTTCTCTTGTTTGTTTCTCTAGCGCCTCTCACTTGGATAAAAAAAGAAATGAGCCTGGATGAAGACTTTTAGAGGAAAGCAGGTATAAAAACAGTGATAGGAATTTGCACTAAGATCAAGTTCTGCATGTTCACCTTTACAAATCCATTTGAGAAAAATCACACTGTGTAGAAATGAAAATTTATTTTTCATACTTAGATAGGCAAAAACTTGAGCTGGAGACGTTGAGGGGACACCTGATTTTCTTACTCTAGTGAATTGCTTGTTTTTACTGATTCAACCTTAGTATCAGCCAAGGCTAAAATCACTGTGAATAAATGTAACTTGGCTCACATGAAGGAGAGAAAGAGACACTTCTTCCTCATTGTTTGCTGATAATTAAAACATTACTTCCATTCCTGATATATTTTTTTTTACCTGACTTAAAGGCAAAGTATCCAAATTGGTCTGCAGGATCTCCAGTTTTATTCAGTTGTCCACTTTGCTTTGCTTCTCTCTGAATGATTCTCCTGAATTTACCATGAGTTATACACGTCCTGATGGTGGTAACTGGGTTAAAGTTGCTGGGCAAACTAAACACATAAGTATAGGAAATGAGACCTTGGCCAAACATAGCCTGTGGAAATTCCCTGCTTGCTGCCTATTTTTGAGAATTAAATTTTATAAGAAGTGGTAGACAGAGAGATAGTACAGCAAGTAAGGCAATTAATTGCTTTGCATGAAGCTGATCTGGGTTTTTCCTGTAAATTCTGTATCACCCCACTCCCAGCACTACCAGATGTGATTCCTGAACCAGGAAGAAGCTTCAGAAAAAAGTACTGTCAGGTGTAACCCCAAATATATCTAACTAGCTAACTAATTTAGTAAATAGATAATAAAATTAAGTTTTATTTGGAAAATAGCTGTATCATTTTTATATAGTCTGCATACTTTTAAGATATGGTTGTAAAACTAGATAAAGTTTAAAACTATTTAGACAAAGATAAATAATCGTGATCCCTGTTGCTGAGTTATTTTGTTTATGTAGTGCTTCAACAGCAATTTCTGAAATCAGTGCTTGCACAGGACTGACTATTTATAGTTTGGCATCTCTAAGTTAAAAGTTAAATAATTAAGTTAAAAAGTTAAAATTGATATTGTTCACTGGTACTTTTAGTGGCCTTTACAAACCTTGATGTTTCATGGCTCTCTTTTGTATATGGTAGAACTCATAGAATTGGTCTTTCTCCTCCTCTACCACTATTCCTACCAAAGATCACAGTCACAGAAGATCTTGTGACTAACATTAACCTTCCTTTCTGACACCCAGAGTAAATATGGCAAATCCTTCAGGCTAAAGTTTACTTCCCTGGATCTAACAAATGATGGAAGAACTTGTGTCTAGTTCTTTTGTGGTGACAATTATCTTGTGTCTGGGACTCTCTCCCTTGTTTCAAAACAAAAACTTTTTGAAAATTGACCTGAAGATTATATGAAATAACACAGAGATCTCATATGTCTTATGTCTAGTTTCCTGAATGGTAACGTCGTATAGAGCTGTCATGCATTAGCAAAATCAGAAAAGCAACTTTGTGCAATCAAGACAGAGCACATTTCCATAAAGATATTCCTATTGTCCATTTATGGACATTAGCTCATTGATCTCCACCTTTTCTCCACCCTTACCCTTAACAATCTATTTTGTTCTATAGTTCTATAATTTTTATTTTTGTTTTAAGATATTCCATTCATGCAGCAAGCAATTTTGGGAACTGCTTTTATTTTACTCAGTATTTTGTGGATGTTTGATTTATGTCAATGCCCCACTTTATTATCAGATAATATTGATGATATTGAGAACTATTTCATTTAACCATTTATTAGCTGAAGAGTTTAGGGCTGTTACAAGGTTTTCATTTTATGAATTTAGTTGCTGCCAGATACCAGTCTTGGGTGAACAGGCCTGAAACAGGGGCACCACGAGCATTATGAAAACAAGACAGACATAATAGAGAAAAGCATGGAGCCAGAGTGCACCCAGCCTCATGGACTGAGAGCCCAGATAATCCTCCACCTACATATTTATTGTTCAGGGACAATCAGCATGGAAGAAAGGGCAGATATTAAAAAATACCCATCTAGAGGGTCCCAGGACCAAACAGATATATGATCACTAATAGTAAGCTAGACAAAGAGGGGACCACCTACTCTAGAAGCCCCGGGGGTTGATGGTGGAGGATATGGTTGCAGGAAGGGAACAGGGACGGGGGAGGGGGAGAGGACAAGTTTGGTGATGGATATTCCCCTGATTCAATGTTAATATGTACCTTAAATACTACTGTGAAAGATATGTAAGCCAATATGATCAAAATAAAAATAAAAAATGCCCATCTAATGCTAATCAAGTCTAAGTGGACCTTTCCATTTCAAAAAGGAAGGTATAAAGGAAATAGAAAGCTAACTCAGAGTCTCAGAGGTATGTCTTCCTCAGGGAGAAGTGGAGGGATGAAAGGGTGAATACAGGGCTTCCACCATCAGCACCTTCCCTGAATGAGCCAATGTTCTAGTGATTTTCCACCCCTCCACTTGGACTTCATATACAGCTATTTATTATAGCTATTATGTAAACTCTTATATCTAGCTCTTATGTGAATATGGAATTAATACAACAGATGAGTCTCAAAGGTTTCTGGCCTTGATAGAGTCAAGTACTCTGACTGTGGGTGTCTTTTCTTGATGTCTACATTGAATAGAGAATCATCAGGTGAAAAGACATAATGAAAAAAATCCCAGGTTGATGCTCACCTATGTACTGCCATTGTCCCACTCACTGCTAAGGTTGGCATTCTCTCTATTCATCATGTTTTCTTCCTCCATCACTATTGAGTCCTTCATTTCTCCTGGTCCCTTTATGACTCCAAGCTTTATTATTATCCTTGGCCCCTTTATTACTTATGGCTCTATTATCCCTCTTGATTACTTTATCACTAGTGGTTTCTAATCACTTCTATAAATTTCATCACTCTAGAATACATTATAACTCATGGTTTTTTATCACTCCTGGCTCCTTTATCACTCTTTCCTTTATTATAACTCATAGTTTCTTATCATTCTTGGCTCTATTTTCATTCTTGTTTCTTCCATTTATCCTGACTCCTTCATCACTGCTGGACTTTTTATCACTCCTGGTTTCTTTCTCACTTATAACTCCATTAACACTGGTTCCTTCATAATCCTGACACTCATATCATTGCTGACTTATCACTTTAAGCTTTGTGATTACCCTTGGATTCTTCATCACTCCTTGCTCCATTTGCATCCTTTTCAACTCTATCACTTCTGATTTCATTATTTTTTATTCCTAGAAATCTTATTTATTTTTAGTTACTCCATTAATTCTTTGAGTCTGATCTTAAAGATCATACTCATGGACATAGCAGCTCAGTTCAGAGAGAATTGCTTTTGTTTACCTTAATATATGATTTTAAAAAATATCTGTCTTGTAGGTTAGAAAGTAGATTAATGAGAAAAAGTTCAAGAAAGCATTTTAACTCCCAGTTACAACAGTTATGCATTCTGATTAGATGATTTAGGATTCAACTTAGAGTTCTGCACTGAACAGTACACACACATATCCAGAAAATATGTATGCTTATAATAAAGAAATTTTTCATGTATTCAGTATTCTTGCATATGTGTGTAGATTTGAGTGTATGTATTTGTGCATGTGTGTACAGTGTATGTGTTTGTGTGTGTGTGTGTGTGTGTGTGTGTGAGCAAGAGAGAGAGAGAAAGAGAGACTATTTAAGAAAAAAATACCCAGTTTAGGCCTCACTTTCAGCAACTTTATTCTTTTGTTCTGGTCTAAGACTTGAACCATGGTTTTCAGGATCCCAAGGATACTCTATAATATGGCATGTCCATTATCATCAAGAGTAGTGGATTT
Source organism: Crocidura indochinensis (assembly GCA_004027635.1). Classification (NCBI taxonomy): domain Eukaryota; kingdom Metazoa; phylum Chordata; class Mammalia; order Eulipotyphla; family Soricidae; genus Crocidura; species Crocidura indochinensis. Next base: position 15,534 of record PVKC010006603.1, read on the forward strand.
ATAACAATTGGTGGTCCTTGTGAAGATAGCCAAATGATTCTGGGGATGCATTTCACTTATGTACTTAACTTATTTCTTCTGGAGTATGAGGTTAGGAGGTGGACTGAAGAGATAGTTTAGAGATTAAGGTGTTTTCCTTGCATAAAGTCAGCACTAGTTATATCTCTAAAATAAAAAAATAGTCCCCTGAATACTTTTTATAAAATACTCCAGGAAAAACCTTAAACACAGAAGTCAAGATTACCTAAGTTGAACATTTCACAGTCAAGAAAATTTGTTCCAAATGAGGAAATCTCAAATTAATTATGAGGACTAAGTGTGACCTGTCTGCCTTCTTGCTGGCCTCTGGCTTTGAGCTAGTTATGATCTTTGTTTCACTGTTCCCTCTCTCCCTTAAATGTATTTACAAATGCATTTTGATAAGTGGATATCAACATTTTAGAAAATAATATATGAAGAGGAGGAAAACAGAGAAGAAGCAGTGGGTAGTGGACCTTGAAGATAAAGAAATCTGCTTGAAAAATCTAAGATCCCAGAAGTTAACAAAAGGAGAAACTCATGACCTTGTTGTAGATAAATCTTTTATGTATCCAAAAGAAAGTGCATATACATTGTGTAGGCATAGGGAATGGAGACATGTCTTTGCTGCAGCAGAGGTTGCCTGAGTTGTGGAGAAGACCCAGGCTTAGAAGATGACTTCACTTTCACTCCCTGTTATCTAACTCACAGAGAGCTTCCAACAGAGGATTCTATTCTGGAGGCCCAGTAGTCAGCAGCAAATTTTCCTCAATAGCTTTAAACTTAAACATAGCTCTTTGGAAATCTAACTGAAGAAACAAACAATCCTCCTTGTAAAACTTTACTGTAATTCCCAGCTAAGCAAACTTATCCCTCTGCTAGAAATTTATTTTATTCTTAAATAGAGACTTATATAATGTATATATGTGCTCATATATAGAATATTACTTAGCAAATTTTTTGCTATTATCAACAAGATAAATAGACTTTGAGATAATTATGCTAAGTGAAATAAGCAAAAACATAAATACTGAATGAATTCAATTATATGTGAACTATAAAGAGGAAAAGTAATTCAATAAAACCAAATACTTATAATTCTGACAACAAAAGGTTAGCAGAAGGAATATTTGGGAAGGAATTAGGTGAAATGAGTATAGGGGTTAATTGGACAGTCTAAATTTGTAGGGGGTGATATATGTGTTCACAAAGGTGTGGAGGTATACTCCTGAAACATATACAGTTTTGTAAGCCGATGATACTTACATAGAAAGAAAAAGGTAGAAAGGAATGTGAGAAGAAAGGGTAGAGGAGAAAAAAATAGGTTCTTGAATCACAGGGAGAAATGAGCAGCTTTACTCAGACAGAGCAAATAGACCACACCCTTTATTTGAGATTGCTAGATTAAGTGATACTATTTCCCAATAAAGAAAGAGACCAGATTCTATAAGCTCCTTTTCTAATAACTTAAAACTTAGAGGTAAGTAGAAGTTTGTTTAGGTTAATGCTCAAGAGCCATTTGTAAAATGACAGGTTAACTTCTGAAAATCGGTCATCATTTTAAAGGATACGTTCTCGCCTTCGAACTCCAGAATTGATTTATTAAAACATCTATATTCTACCTATGGAACACATGAGATAAAAGACAGGATGTACATTTATTGAATTACTTAGGTGAGTGTTGGCAGCCTGGGGTCATCTGACTTGGCATTTCTCAGGAAATTTCCTCTGCATGATTGGACATAGTTACATTTTATCCTGCACAACAGGGCAAGGCTCCTGTTGTGTCTTAAATCTTTCTGCCTGTTAGAACCTGAAGTCTCCTGCTGCTTCATCCTTTTTTTCCACCCACGTCCTTCCCATGGAAAATATAAAGGTGTTAGCAAATGTGTAGTGCTGCTCCAGATCTCTACTAGCTCAGACATGCTTGCCTATTCTACTCTGTGCCATGTATTATTCCTTGATGTCTGTGTACCCCCAAATATGGGCAGTTTGTTAGACGATGAAGCAAAATAAAAAGCTAGTCTTTTGGTTGGAAATTTCTAAATAACAGCCAAACATGTGCTCTAAATAATTAAAAAGTTAATAATTTCATTTGAGAAATTTCAGGTATGGTTATTTCAAGACTAATGCGGCGATTTTTGAAATCGTTGAGTACCTTAGCACTACTGATTTTGGCAGATAATTCAAGGTTACAGTGGGTGGATCTAATAGAAAATGTCTTTAAGTACTAAAACCAACCTATGACCAACTGTTCTATTAAAATGAAGATATTGACCTTCAGAAGTTTCTTTTAGAATTGACTGTTGCTTATTTTAACAGTTTAGGTGGGGGTATTCGCACCTTAAAAGAATATCAAGTATCACTGTAGAAGCCCGAGAGAGCACATATTTGTTTTTCCAGAACTATGGATCTGATCACTTTCTAACTTTTATCTTCTAGAAATAATTGGAAGGGATAGATGAGATAACCAGAGAACTAGCTAGAGGATATAGACAGGAATGGTTCCTATGTAAAGAGAAATGTTTCACTTACAATATCAAAGAAAAGTAGGGTGTGATTCACAATTTCAGATAGAAACTGAAAATAATGCAGACATATATGCAGACATAATGCAGAACTTTCATGAGAAATAAAATGGGATTGTTAGGGTCTGGGGAAAAATCTCCATCCTCAAAGGGCCCTGAGAGTTCCAAGGCATGACTCAGAGACCATGCAATATAGCAAAGGGTGAGTTTATTCTGGCCAGGGTCCGATGCCTGAGAAAAATCCCAAAAGCAAAGGACCCTAAGCTTTGTCTGAGCAAAGTTTATATAGATCGCTTCTTAAAGGAACAATGTCATCATTTCTTACAGGCACAGCTGTGCGTTTTTACATTATAACTTAGTCAGAAGAAACATTCGTTAAACCTAGGAACAAAGGAAGTTATTAAACTTAACAAAAATAAATATCAACTTTAAGATTATACTCTTATTCCAGCACAGAGTCGTAGGCATCCCCCCACAAGGGAGACAAGAGACCATTAAAACTCAAGGTTACATCCTTTACAAGGGAGGAGTTGCATGCAGTCAATTACTGGAATTTTGCAAATTGCAATATAAGAGAACGAGGGAACAAAGGAGCAGGCATAGGATATGTGCGGAATGTCACGTCCACCAGAAGCTAGCCCTGAAGGCTTGGGGTGGGGGCTGAGTCTCTCAGTGCCCAGAGTTTCCCTCTGTTGCAGTTATCTAGTCCTCCAGACTAAGTCTGTCTGCTATTAGGCCAGGTTCTGAAAAGAGGCAACTGAATTTAGAAACATAAGAAGACTTAACTTAACTATTTTTAGTGTATATTCCTTATAAAGCTTAAAACTTATCTAAAACAGGTAACCATAACATGAATATAATAGTGAGCATTAGCAAGTTAGTCACATATACTCAGGGCCAGTTTTTATCTTCCCAAACCTGCTGGCCTTGAAGGCTATGTGCGTAGGCTGTCTGTGCCTCTCGGGCAAGGAGGCTTCTGCTTGTTAGCTTAAAGCATGTAAAGTCAAAAAGTTTTCCTCAACAGGATAATGATGAAACACAATGGTAAATTAGAATTCACAAAAGAAATCAGGATGGGCAGGTCAATCTAGGCAAAGAGTAGTTACAGAAGCAGAATTGAGATTCTGAACAAAATAGAATTTTTATTTGAACTCTCAGAAGTTATAATAGAAGCTGACTCTGGTACTGTCATGTCAATTGTGCTTCTTGTCTGGGAGAATCCAGTCATGGTTGGAAAGACTAATTAAAGTTGGCTCATTGAATGTCAGAGAAAATGCAGTGATTAGGGCACTTGTCTTACATGCAACAAACAGTTTGATCCCTGGCACTCCATCTGGTTTTCTGAGCCCTGCTATAACTAGATCCCAAGCCCAGAGCCACCAGTAATCCCTGAGCACCACCAGCTGTGCCCCTAAAATATAAAGTAATAAAATTAATATGACTTTTCTCTTTCAATAGCATCCTGGACATACTTGTGTATCCTTACCTAAATACATTCCCTCACGTCTCCAAGGCAGGGTAAATAGTTCTCAGTTTGCATTCTTGTTACCAGGGGACAAAGAGATATCTGGGTTCACTGGGATGAAGATCAACCAGGTTCTTGTCTTGTTCTGTTTTCTCTGCATTCCTGTCTTGAGGAGAGGTGGAGACTTAGAGAATGAGAAAATCAAAAGGGCTTGTAAAAAGGCAAGTAAAACATATTTATTATTTTCAAGGAAAACAATGATTAAAAAAAAAAACCTTTGATTATTTTCAAAATGAATGCATTGCACTTACTCCAAGGCCCTGAACAATGGTCAAGCTTTTGAGGATGAGAGATGGGTGTTGTTCTGTCTGTATTTTTTTAATTTATTGCATAACCATAAAATACACAGTTGCAAAGTTATTCATGATTGAGTTAAAATTGTACAATGCTTGAGCATTGTACATTTAATTCCTTTATCAGTGTTCATTCCCCTTCACCAATCTGGTCCTCTTCACCATCCTGGTCCTGCTCCCCAGACTTCTTAGATGGTAGACACCTTTCCTTTTTTATTTTATCCTTTTAGTCACTGTGATTTATAACACTGTTACTGAAAGTGTATCATGCATAATGCTTTACCTACTTTTGGCACCCAGTTCTCATCAGGAGTGACCATTTCCCCATCATTATCATAATGATTCCTTCCAATCAAAACCTTTTTCCTGCAGTAACAAGCTTCCTATTAAAAATAGTTCTCCTGACCATTGTTTCTATTATTTCTGGGCATTATTCTCCTCATATTTCTTTATATCCTATAAATTATTGTGCTCATTCGATGTCTGTTCTCCCTCTGATTCATTTCATTCAGTATAATATTATCCAGATTTATCCATGTATCAGCAAATTACATGACTTCATCTTTTTAGTGACTGCCTAATATTCTAATTATGTATATGTGTCATAGCTTCTACTAATTACCCTTCTGTTCTTAAGCAATTGGGTTGTGCTGTTTCCAGATTTATGCTATTGTGAATGGTAGTGCAATGAACTTAGGAGTACAGATATATTTTCTGCATTGTGTTTTTGGACACTTAGAATATATTCCCAGAGGTGAAATTGCTGGGTCTTGTGGATGCCCAATTTCTTTTTTGGGCAGAATGTTCATATTGTTTTCCAAAGAATCTGGATCAATTAACATTCTGATAGTATTATATTAAGGTTTTTCCCCCCTGCAATCACAAGTGTCATGGCACTGATTTACGGCATGGTAAACTTTTTATATTCTCTCTAAGGATTATTCTCTGTGACTTCACAGTGAATCAGCTAGACAAAAATGACAACCAAAGTTGCTAAAACTGTTTCTAACTGTTATATGGACTGCACTAGTATATGATATGGATACAACCAGGAGAGTTCAGAGATCACTCCTGCTGGTTTTTAGATGACTATGTGTGTTGCTGGGGACTGAGCTGAGGTCAACCAGATGAAAGAAACTTTTAACACTTTTTAAGTGATATAATTACTATTTATACATCTGTGGATTCTGACATCTTTCTGTATTAGAAAACTATGTCCAGAGAGTTAAGATTCTTTTCACATGACTAGTGTCACATTTTCACTGATTCTCATAGCTACCCAAAAAGGGTTATTATTCCAGTTTTCACAGTTACTTGAAATTTATCATATGATATATATCAAGTATATGATACATAATATATATCATGCATCATATATTATATCATATATAATATATAACATCACATATATACATATACGTGTATATACATGATACTATATGATACACATAAGTTATATAAGATAAATAACATATACAATATATACGGTCTATGATACACAAAATAAAAATATACAATATATGTATATGATACATGCATAGTGTATATATATGATACAATAATACATATCAAGTAGTACAAGGCCTCTGATAAGATCCCAGGCCAAACAAAGACAGTAGTTCCATAAGGAAAGTTGGGTCTGAGATCTAGTATTCCTGTGTGTTCCTTCTTCACAGTCCAGGTGGGACTTGGAATGGATCAGGGCACATGAGACATATGGTAGATTCTCCATGACTTCTTACTATTCTGCCACTATAAAATTTGTCTGTTTATGTGGAGAAACTCCAAAGATCCCCATCATCTTTCCAAATAATGAAATCTCATTCATTTTATGCACATTTTATGGACATAACTCTGTAACAAGTCTTGTGTTCTTATCTTGTTTCATGGGGAATTAAATCTTGGCATGTCAGTCTAGATACATTAATTTCATTTCTATACAATTGAATTGTCTGAGTTGGACTAATTTGTATGACAACTTATTGGAATCACTGAAAATGCTGTAAATGCCAAATAGATCCTGAAAATCATCATATCAGCCACAGAGGCATGATTTACAACCTTGGATTTTGTGTACAAAGTGTAGCTAGTGATGGAATGTGTAAAAATTTCTTTCGAAAGTGCCTGTTACTCTTAGTGATTTATCTCCTTCCAAATGCTGACTAATGGGCTTTGTGTACCAAAAACAATTGCCAGGAGGTGAGCAAAAGTTAACCTTAAAAACAATATTCAGTCCAGTTAAGGTTTCTATAAATATTGTGCATGATAAATTATATTAAAAGACTATTTACAAAACATGAAAACATCAATAATGCTCAAAGAAAAATGTTTACTCAGTCAAAAAAGTCAAACTGACTTAGAAGGTGAGAAAATCTGAAATAAAAAAGTCTGAGGCTCCATCAAATGTGATAGTACTTTTTCTAATTTTACTTTTCACATAAGTAGGGATAGGACCTGGAGGCATGGGGTCTGACTTTTTTTAATTCTTGAGGTTCTTTTAGCAATGTCTCTTGTTTGCTAAGTGTCTTCTATGTAGAAGATCCTTCACTGGAGTGTTTATGGTTCTGTTAAATTTAATTTAATCCTCATGACAGTATGATACTATCCTGACTATATTTTGCACTTAAAAAATGGGGGGAGAGCCAATAGTTTAGGAGGTAAACAGGTTGAGTTGAATCCCAAACCAGCCAATGGCCAAAATGAAATTCTAATTTCATTTATCCAAAGGAGACCGGGAAGTTCACACTCAACATTTTCCTATGATAGAGGTGCACACCTGCCAGGCACTGTTTAGAGTATTCTGTAGTCAGGACCTCCCAAAGTCATTATAAAGCCCCATAGATAGAAAATTACATTACTCTTTGTTATATATAAGGAAACAGTCACCAATTGCTGCACAATGTGACAATGGTTAGTCTCTAACCTAAAGTCATAGTTAATATGAGACATATAGGGAATTGGAATCTTTTCTGTCTTTTTCACATAGAGAAGGTGGGAAATTGACCAGTACTCCCCAAGAAAAGGATGTTCCCTTTCATTTAATTTTTACTGATAAAATTAAATTAAAAAAAAAGGGAGCTGGAGTGATAGAAAAGTAGATAAGGCACTTACCTTGCATGTGGCCACTAGGGTTTGACCCCTGGTACCAAATATGGTCCCACAAGCCTGGCAGGAGTTATCCCTGAGAGCAGAATCAGAAATAAGTCCTAAGCATTGTTGGATGTGGCCCAACAACCTCCCTCAAAAAAAAAAAAGTAAAAGAGGAAAGTTATATGCCTGAATGACCCATAAACCACACAGTCTGCTCCAGAAATTGAAAGATTATTTAGAACTGAGACAGGAACAGCTCCTCCTAACTAGTAACCTTAAACTTTTAAATATTCCATTTTATTTTATTTTCTAAAAAAATTAAGAAGTTAAGTTGGGGGGGGTGATGGAGTGATAGAACAGCAGTAGAACATTTGCCTTGCATGCTGCCAACTCAGAATGGACCTGGGTTTGATCCCCGGCATCCAATATGGTCTTCCAAATCTGCCAGGAGTGATTTCTGAGTGCAGATACAGGCATAACCCCTGAACACCACTAGGTGTGGCTCCCAAACAAACAAACAAACAACAAAAACTTACGTTCAGATACTCACCGAGACCTAAGAACAAGCAGATAGTTTAGGACCACAAGTGAAAGTACACACCAGGTCTCTAATTCTAGAGACCAAAAACATTTTCCACTTAGACATCTGCCAAGGAATCCTTCTGATCTCCCAGATACAGATTCCTGTTTTCTTTGCAGTCTGTTCTCTGAGGGATTTGATATAATTTGAGCTTTAAATAAATGTAATGAATCACCATGTATGGAGAAATCAACATGGGAGGTTCAAAATCTTCTCTAAGTAGGCATATGTATCCTAAATGTTTCATGTAATTCAGCCAGACATATTTGACAATATTTTCCCCCCTGGTCTACTAGACTTGGGACTTCTAGATGCTGGGAATTCCCCTATTTCATGCCGCCTCTCTGGGTGTAGAGTACTTATCTTGGGTCTCTGGTAAGCCAAACCTAGTAGCTATCCTCTGGAAGATCAAGAGATAGTGAAAGTCAGAAGATATGGGGACCTTAGGATAACCAGGGGCAAATTTTCATTGTATATCCTTACTCAAACATCAATAAAGGGAGAGTTCAACTTGTGAAGTTTAGGCAAATAATTTAGTCCCTTGTACCATTTGGTGAGAACTTAGCTTTACATTCAACCTGCTCCAATTTCAGAGAAGAGAAGATGTAAATTTATTGGAATTTGACACTAGAGCAAGAAAGATGTTCAGAGGCCCTGTTCCATTTCCCTATATATAAATGAGAGCTATGAGAGACAAGGGTGAGTTAGCCTAAGTATTAGAAACATGACATGAAGTCCACCAGTTAGGGCGTGTTATTCCTACACTTACATGGATTTTTTTTTTCCACAGTAGATATTTGTAAATATTTTCTGGGTTAAATGATTTAAAAAATGAGTGTAGAAGCATGTTAGTTAACTTTCTTTTTTTGAGGTACCCATTGACTCTGAATCACTGATACAAAAATTCTCACCTGAAAGATAAAGCATAACCAGTAGAAACCTAATAAAGACTTGGGTTGTCTATCAGCCAAGCATCATTTTGATATATCCTAAAGAAACATAAAATTTAACTGATAAATCTAATCCCTGGCCTTACACATTAAGTCTGGAGAGTTATAGCTATGAGCACATGCCAGATTACATTAATACCTAAACCCACATTAAAAAGTCAGCTGACTATAACAAGGCCTTTAAAAATATTACATTTCTAAAGAAAAAGGCCCATTTTGACCCTGGCCAAACCTAAATGTATGCCCTGGAATTGGGGATACCCATCTTTTTTCATCTCCTTGTACTTCAATACCTCCTTAGTCCATGAGACAAATTTAGAATCCCAAGAAAACATGCCACAATGAATGAGATATCCTCAATATTGAGAGTCTCTCCCGCCCCCATTCAGTGATTTTTTTTTTTTTGTCCAAGTCCTATTCCCTGTGCTCAATGAACACACATTTCAGGATCTTTGCCTTGAACGGCACAAACAGAAAGTCATGGAGTCCTGCATGCCTAAATCCTCAATCCCCTCCAATATCAGAACTGGCCTGCTCTGAATCCTCAGCAGTTCCTGAACCTGTTTCCTCTAATCTGGGATCTTGGTTAATTTAAGCTCTGTCATCTATTCCTAAAAACTGTGCTAGTGGGTTAAAAGTAATACACTCGCTTCCCTCTCAGAGTAAGAGGGACATTAATATAATATATACAAGGCAGCTGCAATATTTTTCCTTTGAATTTCAGAACAAAATCTCAAACATTCAGAGTTTGAACTTACACAATTCTGCCGTTCCACATCCAGTCTTCTGTTCCTTGAACTGTAGTCTCTCTGTAATGTAGTAAGATCCTTGTGACCTTCTCAACCTTTCTACAAAAGATCTTGGTATCTGGGTCTCACCATCTCCTCTTAGATATTACTCCTTTAGATTTCAGTAATTACCATTTATACCTCAAGTAGGCCAGAACCTTTTCTGACACCTGCATCTTTTCCTAGTACTGCTTGTCATAGCCGCAAATGCTTAACATGTTCAACTATTAACCACTTTAATTATTATTTTAAGAGTTTAATGGCAGGTTTAAGATTCAAATCTTAAATCTTAAAAAATATTAAGAAATTGCAGAATTCTGACACCCAATTCACTGTATAAAGGATGTTAGTTAAGTGGAATTGATGAATATGTATATATAGATGAATGGATGGTTGTATTGTATGTATAGGTAAATGCATAAATAAGCTAATGGATAAATAATGAATGAACGAATGAAGAGACATGTATAAAGAGATGAATGAGTGGTAGATGGGCAGTTGTATGAGCATTTGAATAAATGAATGGATGAGAAAAATGAAAGGATGATGGAGGAAGTTCCATAGCACCAAAGCTCCTTGGAAGGATACTTTGGGGGATCGCTGTATTATCTTAAATATTATTATTTTAAAGGGACAGAAGGAAGATGCAGTAAGGCAATTGTTGGCAAAAGTGGGTAACACTATCCTCTTGGTGATTGTATATGTCTGAAGGGGCTCTTGAATGATCTGGAAGGAAAGGTTATATCATTAACTGCAATGGAGTCATATGTAAACCCTTAATATCCCAGAGGATAGTCACTAGATTCACCTGTTCATATTTATAAGTCCATGTTGTTCTTCTCTTGATTATCTCCCAGATAAGCTGTCTCAAATTCTGCCTGAGATCTACTTCTGGGAGATCCCAGATAGTGATAACTTCGATGAGCAAAGCATATCTATGTCTGGAGAAAAAGAGCTCTTTGAACCCTAGACCTTTGATGATAGCTGTCCAGAGGGTCTCCTGTGACTCTGAATTCTTATTACAACCCACAGCTCTGTTACTCTACATCTAAACTTGCCCTGGGATGGTGGTTGTGGTAGTGGTGGTGGTGGTGGTGGTGGTGCATGGCCAGGCGATAACAGAAAATCTTGATTTTTTTTTCTTTCTGCTACTTTTTGTGACTCTCCGCACCCTATCACATCAATAGGAAATTCTGAAAACTGCTAAATTTCACCTCCTTTGGTTTAACATTCTCGAGGAACTTGGCATGGTGTTAGAAATGCAGACATTCCCATGACCCCATTCCTATTTAAAACAGCCTATCTATTTAAAGTTCACGATGGAGAGAAAAAAAGAAAAAAAAAAAGAAGAAAAGATTCCCAAAGCCAAAGGGTTTGGGAATGAGATAGACAAATGAAAAAGCTAACTTACTTCTAAAAAAGGCTGAAAATTATATTCAACCACGGGCTCATGCCTCAAGCCTGAGAATTTCTTTCTTCTGGTTGTTTGCAGTTCAACATGGAATTTTATTATGGGTTACTAAATGACTCTTTTTCCAGCTTCCTCATCCATAGCATGCCATTTAGCGTCATTCGGATGGGAAAGAGAATGAAGCCAAAGTAAAGCAGCCAGTGTCCCTGAGCTGTAGCCCATTTCCCTGAAACTCTGCATTTCCCCAGTGCTTAGCTACGGACTCAACGAAGCTGCCTGGCTCCTTTTATGAACAACAAAACAGTGATGAAGCAACAGGAGTCAGAAAACTATTCACTGCAGGAAACCTCAGCATCCGGTGAGAAGTAAGAAGTACAACAGCACAGGATGCGCCTTGGGTCAAGGGGACGTGAAAAGCCGGCAGCCGCTGTGTCCTTCTAGAGCCAGAGCGTCTGCCGCTGAGTCCTCCACTCCCCAGGAGCTCAGCTGGGGTCGCCGCTGGAGTTGCCTGATTTCCAGCCTCAAACAGGGGGAACTCCAAAGGTGGCTCCAATGGCCACCTCCGCTGACTACCTGCTGCTGCTGCTGCTGCTTCTGGTCCAGCCCTGGGCAGGAGCTGGTGCTGACAAGGAGGCTGTGATCTGCGCAGAGGCTGCCTGCTACACTGCCCACCGGGGCAAACTGAGCGCCCATCAGGCCCAGGAACACTGCAGTCAGAATGGGGGCAACCTGGCCTCGGTGAAGACTGAGGAGGAGGCACAGCACATCCAGCGAGCCCTGAACGAGCTCCTGAAATCAGAGCTTCTGGAAACTCGGATGGGCAAGTTCTGGATTGGGCTCCAGCGAGAGAAGGGCAAGTGCTGGGACCCTGAGGTGCCCCTGCGAGGCTTCAGCTGGCTGGATGGTGCCGAGAACACAAGCTATACCAACTGGTTCAAAGAGCCGAAGAACTCCTGCATCTTCAAGCGCTGCGTGTCCATAATGCTGGACCTGTCCCTGCCAGCCCAGGCCAGACCCCTACCCAAATGGTCTGAGGGTATCTGTGGATCCCCTGGCTCTCCTGGAAGCAATATCGAGGGCTTTGTGTGCAAATTTAGTTTCCAAGGCATGTGCAAGCCTTTGGCTCTGGGGGGTCCGGGTCAGGTGAATTACACCACCCCTTTCCAGAGCACCAGCTCCTCCCTGGAGGCTGTACCCTTTGCCTCCGTGGCAAACGTGGCCTGTGGGGATGAGGGCAATTCTGTGCATTACTTCATGTGTACAGAGAAAGAGCATGATATGTTCATTTGGGACAATTCGGGTCCTCTATGTGTGAGCTCTGAGTATGGATGCAACTTCAACAACGGAGGGTGCCAGCAGGACTGTTTTGAGGGAGGGGATGGATCTTTCCGATGTGGCTGCCGGCCAGGGTTCCGGCTGCTAGATGATCTAGTGTCTTGTGTCTCCAGGAATCCTTGCAGCTCCAACCCCTGCCAAGGGGCAGCCACATGCCACTCTGAACCCTACGGGAAGAACTACACTTGCCTCTGTCCGGAAGGTTACCAGCTGGACCCGAGTCAGCGCTACTGCATCGATGTGGATGAGTGTGAGAGTGATTCTGTCTGCTCCCAGAACTGTATCAATACTGTTGGGAGCTTTCGATGTCACTGCTGGATGGGCTATGAACCTATTGATGTTGATCAGGTTACCTGTGAAGATGTGGATGAATGTGCCACAAACCACTCTCATTGTGCCCAGGGCTGCATGAACACGAAAGGCTCATTCTACTGTACCTGCCAAAAGGGCTATGTCCTGGAAAAAGACAGCAACCTGTGCCTGGATGTGGATGAGTGTGACAATGCAGAGGGCACTCAGCCTTGTGATGACCTGTGTATCAACACACAGGGATCTTTTCTCTGTGACTGCCGTCCTGGCTGGGAGCTAGCCTCTAACAGAATCTCCTGCATAATGAACAGCACTGTGTCCCCAGGAATACTGACTGGGCCTTCCCAGAGGGACATGGGAGATAAAGAAGGGTCTATGTCGTCTGCCACAGTGCCTAGCCCCACTACTGACTCTAAACTCACCTCTAAGGTGACACCCAGCACAAGGAGACCCTCCCGTCCACCTAAAGTACGTACCAACCCAGCTGCAGTTGAGACATTGGCTCCCACTGAGTCCTCTAACCACTTGATGGAGCCCAGCACCCATAACCCCACAGCCACCACTGGCCATGAGGAGTCTACAGGTGGGCATGTTGTGGCAAAGCACAGTGATGAAGGCACTCATGGGCAAAAGAAGCTCTTGTTTTATATCCTGGGCACTGTGGTTGCCATCTTGCTTTTGCTGGCGCTGGTTCTGGGGCTACTGTTCTACTTCAAAAGGAGAGCAAAGAGGGAGAAGATAACGAAGAAAAATCCCCAGAGTGCAACAGACAGCTACTCCTGGGTTCCAGGGCGAGCTGAGAAGAGGACCAAGGAGAATCATTCCAGGTAAAAAAAAAAAAAAAGGCCTGTGGGTGCTCAGACTGATGGGATAGTGGGGGAAGGGCAGACAGTTTCATCCCGAAACTAAGCAAAGGACAGAGGGAGGTGCTGTCCCTGTGGATGTGGTCAGCCAGAGATTTTCTCCAACTCATAAAGAACAGCTGCCTTACCTGCAGTACTGGCACATGTGGGATTCTCCGAGGTCCAAATCTATCACCAGTTCAATGCTATCACATTCTGTTTACAAATGTTTTGTTTTCATTTTCAGCTAGTATGAAGCTGGGGAAGGACTGATGAAGGTGGTCCCTGAGACACTGCCAGCATCCTCAGCAGTTTTAAGCGAATCTTCCTTGAAAGGAGAACCCACATCATTCCAAAGACTAAACTGGAATCTAAGAAAACTATTATAAATTTTCACCTTAAAACTCTGGCAACTTGGAATGTGCAGGTATTTTCAGCATGTGTATGGTATTCTGAAGTAAAAACTCTGAATGGGGGCGTGTCACTGAGGAAATTTTGTGATTTAAACCACTCTCACTGACTTTCCATTTTCAAATCTAAATGTGACTGGTTTTTGTTGTCATACTGGTTCTATATGGGGTGCTACAGATCAGGTGCTAATAGACCCCTTTTTGGAACTGCTTCTTTACTCGCTGGAGTTCTCTAAGGCAAGATCAGGATGAATGCTATTTAAGACTGCAGTGATTTACTCTTCTTAGCATTACAGAATCTAAGTGCAACAATTGTGTTAACGATATCATATAAGAAGCTCTTCATTTTTCTTGTAAAAAGTGCAGATTCATTACTGGGAACTTTTCTTTACATTTTATTCCTGGGTGTTGTCCTCATCTGGGAGATGTCTTGCTGAGTAGACACTAAAATTCTCTAGAATGATCAGTGTACCTCATCTAGTTAACAAGAAGTTAGGCAGTTCAGAAATAATAATTTCAAAAGATTCTTTTAGTTTTAAGATTTATTTTCAAGGAAAGCCTGAGAAGTGGAAATGAGTGGTATATGAAGTGAGTTGAAAGTTTTTGAAATTAGGTCATCGAAGGAGCTAAAGGCAGAGACCAGGGTTGTTTTACAAGTACTTAAATCCATTCATCTGAATGAACTCATGTTCACACACATTTAAGTATTGGTGGGATGAACATGCATCTTGGAAAAAAAAGCAATCAAAGCAGACTAAGATAACTTTCTTCAAAGCAATGCAGTCTCAGGACTGCAGCCAGGCTTCCTGCATCCCAGTCTGCTCTTACAGGATTTGAAATATAGAGGAAAAAAGACGATAAAAGGTGTCTCACTTTGATGGTTTCTGAATGAGGGAGATGGTATGCTGAAATTTGAGTTTGAATGCAGTTAGCAAAGGC
>PVKC010006604.1:0-30828 GCA_004027635.1 Crocidura indochinensis
TTTTTGGGTCACACCCAGTGACGCTCAGGGGTTACTCCTGGCTATTCGCTCAGAAGTCGCTTCTGGCAGGCACGGGGGACCATATGGGGAACCGGGGGATCAAACCGCGGTCCGACCTAGGTTAGCACAAGGCAAGGCAGGCACCTTACCTTTAGCGCCACCGCCCGGCCCCCAGGATAACATGTTTTAAACTAGTGTTAACATCTGTGTCTTGGTGTACCTGTACTATAGCTCAATACTACTAAATACCCAATATCCTTCATCTATGGCCCTATGCTACTTTAGTTCATATCTTTATCTCCTCATCTCCTTCCTATTCCTACTTGGCATCTTATTTTAGCAATTTAAGATCATATTAAATTCCCCCCCTTTTTTTAATTTACTAAGATCCCATGTTGTTACCTTAGAGATAATATAGCCATCTTTTAAGACAGTTTGCTCATTAACTTTAAAAACTAAACATATTCTTACCACACAATTCAGCGATCAAGTCCCTTGGTATTTTCTTAAAATAGTCAAAGATTTCTGTGCAAGAATATTCTGCAGGCATATATTTATAACATTTTTTATTTATAAAGAAAAAAAATGAAGCCAATCACCATGTAGGTGATTGAATAAATATCTGTGTATATCCAGACAATGAAATTGTCAGAAGTAAAATAAATGAACTATTATGTAATAAAATATATGGAGGAAACAAAAATTTATATTAAGTGAAAAAAGCCATTTGAAGAGTCACATAGGTTATGACACCCATTATATGACATTTTGGAAAAAAAAACTTTTATGAAGCAAAAGGATAACCAGTGGGAGGGATTGAGACAGAATAAGTAAATTAATAAAAGATAATAAGAGTTTTTTAGGACAGTGAGGTTATTTTTGTAAAACTATAATGCATGATCCATGTCATTAAGCATGTGTTAAAAATCACAGGGTGAACAGTGCTAAGAACCAAGCTAATATAAATTATGTGTTTAAATTGCTAACGATAAGTGAATAAATCCATTTATTATAACAGTAGAACACTCACTTGCAAAACGTTGAATGTGGAAGACTTTCAGTGAAGGAGTGAAGAACAAGGTTTAAATTAAATTATCTTGTGTTTCTAAACAACAATTTATTTAAACATGAAAATCCTAAATTAATGTATATTGCGAATCTTAGGAATTTTTATAATAATAAACCATTAAAAAATAAAGATTTGGGGATGGACAGTTAGAGTAATGGGTAGAGCATTTGCCTTGCACTTGGTCAACCCAGGTTCAGTCTTGGCATTCCCTATAGTCCCTGGAACATGACAGGAATTTCTGAGTGCAGATCCAAGAGTAATCCCTGAGCACTCACCATATGTGACCCCACCCCCCAAAAATTCAAATACATGCATACATAAATAGGGTAAATGGTTCTTTTAAAAATAAAATAAAAAACTGGTCCTCTATCTGGCACCAAAGAAACAAGCAAAAGAAACCAAAGATTCATTATAAAGTCATAAAATAATGGTCTTAAAAATATTTTTGTGGGGCCAGTGACCAGGGTTTCATCCCTCAGCGTCTCATATGGTTCCCACAAGCCAGGGGCAATTTCTGAGCGCTTAGCCAGGAGTAACCCCTGAGCATCAAACTGGTGTGGCTGGAAAAAATAAAACGAAAAAAGATTTTGTGATATATTACATAAGATAAAATATCATAGAGAATATATATGCCCAAGAAAGATTACTACATAAATTTATGTATCACAACAGTTAAGGTAAACACCAATATTTCATGTTTTGAAACTTCTAGAAATAATGTTAAGTTGCCAGGAAACAAGGTTAGAAATAGGTATTTTTGGTAGAGTTTTTCCTTTAAAAATAAAGCAATGTTTAAGTTTAACATCCATAAATCTAGCCTAATAATTTATACATAACAAAGATGAGTGATTTTTTTCTAGTTTGGTGAGATTTTTTTGTTTTGTTTTGTTTTGTATTGTTTTTGGTCACACCTGAAAGCATTCAGGGATTACTCCTGGTTCTGCACTCAGAAGTCCAGACTCAGGGGACAATATGGGATGGTGGGATTTGAATCAGTGTTTGTCCGGTGTTGGCCACGTGCAAGGCAAATGTCCTGCCATTATGCTATCACTCCAGTCCCTAGGCTTTTATTATTTTTTATTAATAACTTTATTTAAACACCTTGATTACAAATATGATTGTAGTTGGGTTTCATCATGTAAAGAATACCCCCCCTTCACCGGTGCAACATTCCCATCACCAATGTCCTAAATTTGCTTTTGTTTGGGGACCACACTTAGAGTTGCTCAGTACCTCAGATTACTCCTGAAGGACTCAAATATCCATTTGGGGTAACATAATTTAACCCTGGTTGGCTACAAGTGAGGCAAGCCAGACCCACAGAGACAGGGATACACAGAAATAGTTAAAGAATAGAGTTTGATAGAACTTAGTGATAAGAATCTTCAGGCTAAAGTAACACCAAGGACCTGGAATAGTCTTTTAGATCACTTTTTATATTTTTATACATAGAAAATGGGGGGACACAAAGCAATTGTCCTTACTTCATTGATATATAGTAGGGTTGCAAAAAAATAAAACAAGGTTAGAGTACCTGAGATATCCTGGCAAGCTTTTTGACACTTATCCAATTTATGAATTTTTCCTCCTTTATTCTCCTGTACTTGAGGGCTATGTGGGAGGTCCCTTTCTCATGGGTGTTTGCTCCTGAGGTGTTTTCCTTAATTCTTACTTACAACCATAGGAATATCTATTTGAGATTAGTTCTCAGTTGCCAGATCCTGCTCCCATTCTCAAAATTATTTATTGGGTTAAATTATACTGTTCCTGAACACTCATAAATAAGTAAAGCGTGGAAGTTAGAATATTTTGATAGACTTGTGACATACATAAATTACTTTGACCCTAATATTCGCCCTAACTTCAGGCAGCTCTAATATAGGGTTCCAGTATGGAATTGTCTTTGTTCAAGGCTACTCCTATAATGCGGAGATATCTTCACAATGCCAATTCAAAATATGGAGTTTTAATAAGAATAGAACAGAATACTGCATATATTACTATTATGATACACATGTAAATATATTATATAAGTGTATATATATATATATATACAGACATACTAAATGCTTACCTACCTAAATACATACCTACATATCCAAGTTTGAAGCTCAATAATTCAAATTATTTTTTAAATTTTTTTCTCTTTTTTTTTTAGTTTTGTTTTTGTTTTGGGGTCACAACTGCAATGCTCAGGTTACTCCTGGCTCTATGCTCAGAAATCCATCCTGGCCGGCTCAGGGGACCATATGGGACCATCCTTCTGCATGTAAGGCAAATGCCCTACCTCCATGCTTTCTCTCAGGCCCCTCTAATTATATTTTAAATGAAACAAAATTGGTAACATTAATGTCACAGATTGATTAATCCAAAATAGTTGAGAGAATTTCACTTCCCATTCTCCAAGCTCGTGGCTAAAGGAATCGAAGCTTTTCATTAAATGAAATTAAAGCAAATATACCATATTTTTAGCGTATAAAATAACCCCCTACTTTTCCTGTTAAAAATAGGGTTTGGGCTATATTCACCCTATAAGACTACCTCTCTTTTAACTCACACAAAATGGAAAATAAAAAACTTAAGAGAAAAGTAATAGAACCCTAAAAGGTTAACAGTATATGTTTAATAAATCTAGACTTTGGAGAGCCAACAATCATTTTACATTTGTCATTTGTAGCAAGTGTGAATTTCTTAACTGTGATTTACATTGAGAGCAGGGAGAGGGGAGCCCCTACAAGGCAGCTAGCTAGAGTGATTAATAGAACAGCTAGAGAGAGACAGAGCACCTTTTCTGTGCCCCTTAAGAGCTGAACAGAGTATTGAGCACTGAAAAGTCACATACCAGTGATGACACAGGGTGGCTGGATGGATGCAGTGTTTGGAAACTCAGCTCCTATGTGTTCCTTGAAAGATTAATCAGGAAAACAGAGGACTGAATGATGATGCCAGGCAGCTGGATGGGATGCAGTGGTAAGAGGGGGGAGGATCACTTGGCCCTGAAGCTGAAGTAAGTTTTAGAATACCATACAGTAGCATATAAAACAATGCCAAACTTTTTTTAAAGGTTTTTGGGACACATCAGGAAGTGCTCAGGCTCAGGTGTTACTCCTGGCTCTAAACTCAGAAATCGCTCCTGGCAGGCTCAGGGGACCATATGGATGCCGGAATTTGAACCACTATTCTTCTGCATGCAAGGCATACACTGTACCTCCATGCTATCTCTCAGGCCCCAACAACAACACCCAACTTTTAAGAAGTTTTTCATGGGTTAAAAATTCATCTTACATGCTGGAAAATATGGTAATAAATCTATACATTGAACTTCTGTTGCCTATATTAATTATTTTAATAAAAAACATTTTGGGTAAAATATTTGATTTACTTCTATTTTAAGGTATAATATGAGCCTAAAAGTACAAAATGCTAAGATAATTCAATGATATGCATCTCAAATGGATTACAAAACAAAATAAGATCACAACCAATAACAAGTCTTATTGTATTTCCTAGCTTCTTTATAAGACATATGGCAATGGCTTGTGTAATGCAGGATATTAATAGTTGCTGTATTTCTTTCTTGGTAGATTGATCTCATATATTTCTCAGTGTCCCCTTCCCCTCCCAAAAGATAGGCTCTAAATTAAATATTGTTTTCCAGATTTGTGAATTCATAAACCATTTGATAGTAAATCATAATGATTAAATGTGAAGGAAAAAAAGAGTCAAGAAAAATAGGAACCATAAGAGGATAAAAAACAATCTACACTATTTTTTCTTAATAGCATTAAATTATTTAGATGTTTTCAAAAGGGCAATAAAAGGCCAGGTGAAAAGCTAGGACCTTAAATCCTGTATTTTCTCTCCAACCCTAACAAGATGATTTTTATCAACAGTCTTCTATTGTTTAGGATTAAATCGTTCTGTTGATTTAATGACAAAATTGCCCTTATTTCAATAAACTGAACAGGAGACTAAGATTTTGGTTCCAGATCATTAAGCTAAAACTAAGGAAAATACTCAACACAAATGTCCAAGTTTAGCTGAGCCTTTAGGCTTAGCCTCTAGTCTTGGATTTTAGCTGCCCTTTGGAATTCAAAGAATTGTGATTTTCCATCTCCAAAAAGCCAGTGATATTCGTGATTCCAGCCCTTTTGAGCAAGCTGCGACAATGACTCTCTTGTTAACCAAAACTGAGACAAGACACGGAGCCCAGAAAGGTTATAGTTCTCTGATGATAAACTCCTCTGAGAAAACAACACGCACATACAAGATTTCAATTCTCTTGAAATCAATAAACTTCCAAATGTCTCTGGGAAACCAGGCCTCTTGTGTGGCAGGTCGTCCTCCCCAGATCTCTGGGCGAGTTAGCTTGGGTCCTTGAGCACTTAGCTGGTCGATTAACTGTTACTTGAACTGATTCCCCTAAGGAAATGGGCCCTTATCTTTTCAGCCCAGAGAGCAGAAGTGGAGAGAATAGAAAAGGGAGGAAATCAGTGAAGAACTGGAAGGCAGGAACATAAAGGAAGGGAAACTGATGAGGTATATAAATGCGATTTGGTTGACTGCCTCTTTTTCTTTGTATTCAGTGGCCATATCTCGATATTTTACAGCCCCATTTATTCACCTTTTTTTGTTGTTGTTGTTCCTCCCCCGTGGGGGAAAAGTATTATAAGCCTGGCTAAAATCCTACTAGATAGCAAAAGCAGCAAGAGCTCCTACAAAACAAAAGCTCCCCTCAGACACATTAAAAGCGAGGCAGAAATTGGTTAATATTTCTCCTGAAGCTATTTTGCTCAATGCTGCTTTGCTCAACATTGTAGATTCTCTCCTGGGAGGTCATAACACTTACTGTAAGTACATTTGTGCTCCATGAAATCACAATCAACTGAGCTCGCTATAAATCAATTAATACTTTGCACGAACGGTGTCTTCTTTCAGCTGTAAAATCAGCAAAACCCACATGTTTAAATAGCACATTGAAAATAGACTAATAACACTATTTTCAGAAGAAAATATTTTTATTTATAAAAGTGTTGTACTGACAATTTAAAGAGAAAACATTCCACTCCTTAGCATCGAAACCATTTAGACTTTCATAAGGTAGAAAGTAATTTCTGTGTGTTAAGTCTCTTTTCTTTCTTTTCCCTTTGTCTGACTTGTCGACAATTCTTATTTTATAGCATTTAAGTGTCATCTCCTGGAATTGGTTCCCCTTGGCTTCACCTAATTGTTATTTTAATCTCCAAGGAATTATATACTCAGTTACAGATGCACATTTTCTTCAGTTCTTCCATCTGGAAGTATATTAAGGAGTAAACTAAGAGATCTTTCATCAAATAGGAGGCATAGGCAATCTTGGTGTGTCAGAGTTACTCTGAAAGGACTACAGATAAAAGTCATGTAAATAGAGGGCCAAGATATCAGAGTAGTAGGACAAGTGATAGGACAGTGTGTATAAAGACATATAATCAATGACTATATGTACATATAACCAAATATGAACACTCACGCATATAGACATAGTCACACACATATCTACTTCTGAGTTAGTATTGAATTTAAAAGCTAAGGCTGTGAAGTGAGATTGTTTAAGTTTATACTGTTTCTGAAACATTTCCTGCAATTACTTGACAAAGATTGAAACTAGAGTAGTTTGTGAAGGGGGTGACCTACCCACTCTACTATTTCTCTTACTACCAAAGTATTTACTTTCAGCTTACATAAACTTTTTAATTCTTTTTAAAATAATATCTTTATTTAAGCATCATGATTACAAATATGTGTAATTGTGTTTCAGTCATAAAAGTACACTCCTTTTACCAGTGCATCCTTCGAGACAGGCATTCTATTTCTCTCACTCACTACCATTGTCATGATAGTTGTTTTTTTTTTTTTTAATTTTTTTGGGGGGGTCACACCCGGCAGTGCTCAGGGGTTACTCCTGGCTCCATGCTCAGAAATTGCTCCTGGCAGGCACGGGGGACCATATGGGGCACCGAGATTCGAACCGATGACCTTTTGCATGAAAGGCAAATGCCTTACCTCCATGCTATCACCCGGGCCCCCATGATAGTTGTTTCTATAGTTATTTCTCTAACTGCACTCACCACACTTTGCAGTAAACTTCATATCATGGGCTGGTCATTCCAGCCCTCATCTTTATTGTCTCTAAATATTATTTTAATACTGTCTTTTATTTTTCTTAAATCACACATATAAGTGAGACTATTCTGTATCTACCTCTTTTCTTCTGACTCATTTCATTCATAAAAAACCCCATTCATAGCATAATAGTTTCCATGTCCATCCATGTATAGAAAAATGTCATGACTTCATTTTTTTCTGAAATCTGCATAGTATTACATTGTGTATATATACCACAGTTTTCTTTAGCCACTGATATGTTGTTGGAAATCTAGGTTGTTTTTCAATTCTGGATATTGTAAATAGTGCTGCAATAAATATAGGCCTATATTCAACTTACATAGGATTGAAAGAGGTTTCTTTGGTTGGTTATATAAGTTTTTACATATAATTATATATCTAGAATAGGCATGATAGTTAAAGTGATGAATAAATTAGTAATACTTTGTAAATGGAGATATATTCTCTTAGTTATGTGAAGTTTCAGTTAATTTGAATTTATTTCGTGTATATTTCACAAGGAAAAAGAAAGTGTATTCTGACAAAGAAGATGAGGAAATTGAGAAACAGCAATACTGAGCAGAGCAATGTCTCCTATTAATAAGTATTGGTGAAAAACATAGAACAATATCTTATTCATTATTATTTGAAGCAATGCTATTATGATTAAAATACTAGTATTTTAAATATTTTAATATTTAAGGTTTTTAATACATAAAAGCCTTTATAACCTCAAGTTTATCTCCCTTTTTTAATTGATAGAATATTTGGCATAAAAGATTTTATTAGAAATTAGTACGCCCAAGGGGCCAAAGCAGTGGCATAGTGATAGTGCTTGCCTTGCACACAACTGATCCTGGACAGACTGCGGTTCAATCCCCTTGGCATCCCATATGGTCCCCCAAGCGAGGAGCAATTTCTGAGTGCATAGCCAGCAGTAACTCCCCTGAATTTCACAGGCTGTAGCCAAAAAAATAAAAAAGGAAGCAAAAAAAAGAAAAATTAGTACCCTCAATTAATTGTAAAATGTTGAAAAACTCAAGATTTTATAGTTATTAAGTCATATCTAATGAGTGTATAATACAGATTCTTTATCTGTGAAGTCACCTTAACCTCTTAATTTGGATAAAGATGGTAGCAAATAGAGACTATCTATTGAGTTTATATTAAACTTTCAAACAAAAACTACGAGGAGCAGGAATAATAATTTATATTCTAACTTAATAAGTAAAGGAATACCTGTTCCAAGTCAGACCACAAATTATTTCTGGATATAGACCTGGAGACACTAAGCACTATGTAGTGTAGACCAGGTGAACTTTCAAAATATATAATGGGAGGCTCATGTAGCATCAATTCTTTGGACAGCATAGCATTCAATAGTATGGTCCGTGGTTATAACTAAAGTGGCCCATGGAAATTTTAATAACTGCTTGGAGCAGTTTCCTCCTGGAAAAGAAATTATGGCTCAAGGTATAGGACATTAGCATTGTTTCTTACAGATGTTAATCTGTTGTTTGGTTGTTATGAAAGTAATTGTTTCTCTTTCCCCTTATTCTGTGAAGTCTACAGAATTCACAGTATTGCTCCCCATTATAGTTGTTAGTTGTGTACAAAGACAACTCCTGTTTGGAGGCCAAAATTAGAGTTACCCAAACCTAAGTTGGACATTATATATGTCACAAGATGTCAAGATATCCTAACTGTCAAATGTTGCTTATTTTTTGAATGGTCAGAGGCAGCATAACTCAGCCAAATGAAAAGTTTAGAGAAGGGGAGCAGGATATGGTAACCAAGAACTAACCTCAAATGGATACTCCCTTAGCAGGGTTGTAAATAAGAGAGAAGTAAAAGCTCCATGAGCAATTACCATGAGAAAAGGGATCTCTCACAAAACTAATAGTTTTCAAGTGCATGAGAACGAGAGGAAAAAGTCGCAAATTGGATAAATGTCAAAAGCTTACCAGACATTAGGATGTCTTGGGTACTATAATCTTGTTTTACTTTTTTGTAACCATATCATATGTCATTGAGGTAGTAATGTGAGCTTGTCTCCCCCTGCCTTTGTGTGGGGCGATATCAAATATGTGCAGAAAGACTGTTTAATGCCCCAGGTTCCTCTTTGGCCCAGGAGTCCTCAGTGCTGAGTTCTACTAAACTTTCTATTCTTTATCCATCTCTGTTGTCTCCATATCTCTGTGTTTCTGGCCTAACACTTTGTCTTGTTTTATGTTATTCTCTTTTTCAGTTGACTCTCAGACAATTCCTTGTGAAATTTAGAA
This sequence comes from Crocidura indochinensis, assembly GCA_004027635.1. Lineage (NCBI taxonomy): Eukaryota > Metazoa > Chordata > Mammalia > Eulipotyphla > Soricidae > Crocidura > Crocidura indochinensis. The sequence goes on from PVKC010006604.1 coordinate 9,496, forward strand.
ATAGTAATTATATATAATATATATATATATATAGTTATATATATGTATATATATGTGCATACACACATATATTGGTTTTTGAACTACACCCATTGACAACCAGGGGTTACTCCTGGCTATGTGCTCAGAAATCACCCCTGGCTTGGGAAACAATATGGGATGCCAGGAATTGAAACCAGGTCTGTCCTGGATCAGCCACTTGCAAGGCAAACACCCTACCACTGTGCTATATCACTCCAGTCTCATGATTATTTTTAAACCAACCAGGAAAACCTCCTTGAAATGGTTCATATCAGGACTTCCTACCCTTGAATCAAGAACATAGAAAACTTAGAGCAACTCATTTATATTTGGTTTTATATAATCACAATTTATCAGACCAAATTTAATAAACTCTTAATTCGTTGAACCAGGTGTTGGAACAGCTAATATCTCCTTTTTCATTTGGTATATAAGAAAGCATGAATATTTTAGTGGTTTTAATATCTGCAGTAGACAACCTCTCTATAGTGACCAAGGATCACAAATATTGAATCTTCTAAAATTTAATTTTGTTACTTAGTATGCTCCTAATCAGATCTGTGATAGTTATAAGAGAAGAATATAGTACTCCCACCCTTACCTCCTTTGCCAGGAAATGTCACCATGGTAATAGGTACAGGTGAGTTTTCAATGCCAGCAGTTGATTACCATTGACACATTTTCTTTATATATGTATATTATTTAAACACCTTGATTACATACATGATTGTGTTTGGGTTTCATTCATGTAAAGAACACCACCCATCACCAGTGCAACATTCCCATCACCAATGTCCCAAATCTCCCTCCTCCCCACCCAAACCCCACCTGTACTCTAGACAAGCTTTTTATTTCCCTCATACATTCTCATTTTAGCATAGTTCACAATGTACTTATTTCTCTAACTGAACTCATCCCTGTTTGTGGTGAGCTTCATGAGGTGAGCTGTAACTTCCAGCCCTTCTCTATTTTGTGTCTGAAAATTATTATTGCAAGAATGTCTTTCATTTTTCTTAAAACTCATAGATGAGTCAGACCATTATGAGTCTTTCTCTCTCTCTGACTTATTTCACTCAGCATAATAGATTCCATGTACATCCATGTATAGGAAAATTTCATGACTTCATCTCTCCTGACAGCTACATAATATTCCATTGTGTATATGTACCACAGTTTCTTTAGTCATTCATCTGTTGAAGGGTATCTTGCTTGTTTCCAGAGTCTTACTATGGTAAGTAGTACTGCAATGAATATAGGTGTAAGGAAGCGATTTTTGTTTTGTATTTTTGTGCTCCTAGGGCATATTCCTAGGATTGGTATAGCTGGATAGTATGGAGCTCGATTTCCAGTCTTTGGAGGAATCTCCATATCACTTTCCATAAAGGTTGAACTAGTCTGCATTCCCACCAGCAGTGGATAAGAGTTCCTTTCACTCCACATCCCAGCCAGCACTGATTGTTTTCAGTCTTTGTGATGTCTGCCAATCTCTGTGGTGTGAAATGGTATCGCATCATTCTAATTTGCATCTCCCTGATGATTAGTGATGTGGAGCATTTTTTCCTGTGTCTTTTAGAGATTTTTATTTCTTCTTTGTCAAAGTGTCTGTCCATTTCTTCTCCCCATTTTTTGATGGGTTTAGATGTTTTTTTTTTCATGTAAAGTTCTGTCAGTGCCTTGTATATTTTGGAGATTAGCCCTTAATCTGATGGATATTGGGTGAATAGTTTCTCCCACTCAGTGGGTGGCTTTTTTATCCTGGGCACTATTTCCTTTGAGATGCAGATCTTCTCAGCTTAATATCCCATTAGCATTGACATTCCCATCCCATTGACACATTTTCATAGTATCATTATTCCTACCTTACCCACTATGTAGCAGTAATTATATTCATACTGATCTTATCATTTATTTTTATAAAATATTTAGTGAACTGACTTCATCAAAACCTGTCCATGATAAATACTTCGTGTAATTTTAGCTGGTACATTACCTTTAAACTATCTAGTTGTCCTTTGACAGGTTTTAAAAATGTAAATGTCTTGGAAAGATCTTTCCAGTCCACTGTATAAAAGTGAACAATTCATTTTCTGTGTTTATATGAATCTCTACTCTAAATTCCCATTACATGAGTGATATACAAAATCATGAATAATATGTACATAAGTCACTATATACATCTACACAGGATTATGAGTTACTAAAAATAAATTGCAGGCTATCCTATTTATTTCTGAATCTCTTGTTTCAATTGCCTAAAGCTCAGTGGATGCTCCATAAATATTTCCTGAATATTTTCTGAGTGAATCTATTTTATAAAGTAATTAACAATCACAGAAAAATAGCTGCCCCAGAATTTTTAATAAAGCTTCTTCCAGCAAATACTAAAGCGATAATAGATTTATGAATGCTTAATCCACCTGAGGTCCAACCCTACCCCACTTATGTTCCCACAAGCCTACAGGAATAAAATTGGGCACAGCACAGCCAGTGTTTTAAAAACAAAAACAAAACAAAACTAAATTAACTGAATTAATTTAATTAAAATAATTTAAATTTGTGCTTTAATAAATGAATGTAACTTAATGTACCACCAGATTGTCATTGTCCTTCCTCCACTGTCCTCCCTTACATCTTAACTTATTCCCATACATATCAGACATAATACCTGTGTGCAGAATCTCAGTGCATGTTAAAGTTGACCACTGTTTATTTCTTGCTTTGTTTCTTTAACCTCTGCATATCACTCTTTCTGATTAATTCATCTCTCACAATATAATTATTTACATCCAATCATAGGGTTTTGTATAGCATTCCAGCACCAAACCATCCAGCATAGTATCCACTCCCTTCCATTCAGTGTCCAAGTATGCCCTATTTATCCTATTTTATAGATCCTGTTCTAATATAAATGTATTTTGTGTTGTTTTTTTTTGTTGGAGTCACACACAGTCCTGAAACTATTCTTAGTTATCCATATGGTGTTGCATGAAGTTCCATTGCAGATGAAATGTCACAAGGGGTTAAACAAGAGTCATTTGCATGAAAGTCAAGCATCTTACCCTAGTACTATCTCGCTGACTTCTAAAGAGACTATCATCCACTTAATGTACAATGTTTATTATTAAAACTTAAATATACATATAGCTAAAGGCTCATTTTTATGACTCTAAATTATATTCTATTACTATAACTGTATGGTATAAATAAAAAATACAATGCCTCTTCTGCTGCAGACGCCAGCGCCTCTAAGCAGCTTCTTCGTGGAGTCTGGGAACCTTTCACGGGGAAAGAGTGGGAACACGAAATGGATGGAAAAACGGAACAATATTGTAGAAATAAATTACCACACATGATGTATGGGGACTTGTGTCTGGAAAGACGAAGACAAATTTATTTTTTCAGCTGGATGACTTTTAAGGGTGAGCTCTGGAATGCAGAGTGTGATTTTTGGGAGATCAAAGAAAGTGGGAGATTGTCAGGGGAGCATAATGGAAGGCCATAGCTAAAATCTGCATACTAAAGAACCAATACTGAGGGTAAAAAGAAGCTCTGTTGCGGGCTATCTTTTGTTTTAGGTAAGCAGGAGAAACCAAGTAATTTTCAGGGAAGTGGGAAGAGAGAGAAATATTTTAGAGTTTTGGGGAAAACCGAAAATTGCTTTCATCATGAGCTAAGTTTTGGAAAAAAACATGATCTTGGCACCAAGGTAGAAGAGATCACAAAGAACTGGTCAGTGGGAAACTTTTGGCGGGATTTGATACTGTCTTCCTTTGTTAGAAAGAAATACTGAGGCCTGATTTCTAATAATGGTCAAAAATAAAGAGAAAGAGATAGTCACAGCCACGTTTAGAATTATAGCCAAACAATCCACACAAAAGAGTCAACTGATTTGACTACTCTAAGCGGGCCTTTTTGGGCAAATAATTCTTTTTCAGGAGTGCACTACACCTAAGAAGGCTAAGAAGCACTTCTGGTGTGTGCCCTTCCTGAGTGGGGTGCAACACTCCTCCCTTTTGTTTTTCTCAAAAATTGCTTTATTTGGGAAATGACTGGCTCCACAGAAACTTTAGTAATATTTTGTCTATGTCTTTGAAGAAAGCCATCATAGTTCTTATATTGCAATTGGTATAACATTTACATACATGATTATTTGAATAATATTAATTCTTCAATTTTAGAAAATAGAATATTTTGCATTTTTTGGTCTTCTATCTTTTAATATTGATGTTGCTTTTTTGATATATTAGTTTTTTAACTTCCTTAAATTGTTTTTATTTATTTATTTATTATTTTACTTATTTGTAGGTTTGGGGGCCATACCTTGTGACACATAGGAGTTACTTCTGGCTATGCACTCAGAAATAGCTCCTGGCTTAGTGGACCATATGGGATACCAGGTGATCTAACTACGTCTGTCATAGGTTAGCACATGCAAGGCAAACATCCTACCACTTGCGCCACTGGTCCGGCCCCTACTTGATTGTTTTTATAACACAGTTGTAAATGGGATTGTTCTTTATCATTTTTGCTCTCTTCTTTAAAAATCATTATTCAGTTATAAAAACTACTGATCCAAAAATTTCAATATAAAGAACTCGTGTATCGGTGTCTTGATTATATTTGGCTTATTGTTTTTCGAAGTTTCTGAAGGAGTATTTAGGGTGTATTTGGGTTTTTCATGTATTTGTTCTATGCATAAAAAGGATCATAAATTCGTGATAATTCAACTTCAATTTCGGTTTGAAACTTTTTTCTTTTGAATCATTTTTTCTTGCCTAATTCCTGGGACTATGAGCCCCAATGCCATATTGAACATTATAGCTAGTACATGCATTTTTGCCTTCTGCTGATTATAAAGACTTATAGTTTCTTGACACTGAGTATAATGTTAGCTGTGTTTGTATAAATGGTCTTTACTACATTGATGCATGTTCCTGCTATCCTAGTTTGAATGATAGATTTTGTCACAAGAAAATGTTAATTTGCTTTGAAAGCTATGCATTTTTTGGTACTGAACATCATTTGAATTGATTTATATATGTTGAACCATCTCCAAATTCCTCAAATTCCAATTGATTTTAAAATGTTGCTTTTTTTCTTTTTTTTTTTTGGTTTTTGGGCCACACCCAGTGACGCTCAGGGGTTACTCCTGACTATGCGCTCAGACGTCGCTCCTGGCTTGGGGGACCATATGGGAACTGGGGGATCGAACCATGGTCCGTCCTAGGTTAGCGCAGGCAAGGCAGGCACCTTATGTGCAGTGCCACCGCCTGGCCCCCTAATATGTTGCTTTTAAAATACAGTTTTATTTAGTCACTATGCTTTTGTCAAGGATATTTGATTCTATGTTCATAGAGAACTGGTGTGTAATTTTCTTGTTTTGAGGTTTCTATTTTTGGTATAAGGGTAATGTTGATCTCATAAAAGTTAGAAAATAGACTTCCTGCTTACTGAAATTTTGGAATAGCTTTTGAAGAATGATAGTAGGTCCTCTTTGAAAAGGGCTTGTAATTCACAAGATAACCATTTGGACTGTAATTTTATAGTTGGTAAGATTTTGATTACTGCTAAAAGTATATTTTCTTCAATAAGTGAATATAAGTTCTTTTCAACTCTGTCTTAGAATTCAGTGAATAATTATTTGAGTTGCTTCTCTGGAAATGATTATTGCAATGTTAGGACTTTGAAAGCAATTTTTGAGAAAGAAAAAATGTTCCTGAAATTATACTACTATCTCTATCATTATCAAAAGCATGTTATGTCAAAAATGTATTATATATCATCTATGTATATATGCATCTAATACCTAATTAACATCTTCTTTACATATTCTATGCTTTTTAACAGGCTTCACCTTCTGATATTATTAAAGAATCATTTAGATAGATTTTAACTATAGTTTAGATTGTAATAAAAATGCCTTTAAATAAATGATAAATTTTTATGAATACACTGAAAATATTCATGTAGCTCTTTAATAAAAATAGAACTTTCTACCATATCATCTTCCATATCTATAACTATGTAAAATATAATTTCAGATAAAATGCAGAGGGAAATAATAGCATGATCCAGTACTGTATGTTGACATTTAATGGATTTGACTTCTTTTTTAGCAAATGAAGAAACTTTTTCATAGAGTACAAAATAAAGCATATATTCTCCCTCATATCTTATCTCTGCCTTAGAGAAAGCAAAATTATTTAAATGTTCAACGTTAGGAATAATCTTGATCAAATGACTGTTCTCTGACACGAAAAGTCTTTGACAGTAACAATAGTGAATACCAACATAGATTATATGCCTCTCATGTGAAGAGAAAACAAACATATCAACTCCTACACTATATTCCAGAGAAAGCTCAGATTTTTCAACAAAAATTTTAAGTAGTTTTAAGATCATGAAAAAGAGAAGTACTTACAAAAAATAAAAGTGCTAAGTATGCTATTATCATCTTTCCCAACACTCTCAGGATTTTCCATTTTCATCCATCTATTTTCTTTATTCTTAGAGTAGAAAACTAACAGATTCAGCATGTATTTATTTTCTCTCAATGACATATACATCCTTGGGTAATGTTTTTAATCTATTAAACTCACTTACTACTTAATATGCAGCAGAGTCATAGAAAAACTGAAGGCAATTGTAAGGTTTAATTTAAAAATAAACTATCACAAGGAGAAATTTTGACCCTAGAAATGAAACTCAATAGGACTTAGCTTTTATAAATTCATAACAATGACACCCAAAAATTAATGCCTGAAAGAGGCTTTGATATTTTAATAGAACTTCAGATCATTTTTATTAAAAACATTTTAAGTAAAACCAGGCAAGGCTTTAATAGTCATACTTATTTTTCTTTCTTTCTCTCCTGTCGCTCATATTCTCACATGCATGCACAAACAGGTCTTTAGTTCTGCAATTGACTTTTAATGAGGCAAATCTCTGAGAGTTAGAGTAGAATGGCTAGAGGCCCTCTATCAATTCCTTTCTATTAAGCTAATGACTTTTAAAAATAAATTATTTTAGTGAAAATAACTGATGAGTTTATAACTGTGTTGTTTTCACACTAGTTGAAAAATCTTCAGGCAATACATTTTATTAAATAATTGTTTTTCATTCATTTCTAAGAAAAGTACTTTCCAGTTAGCTAATAATAATGGTAATATAATTTTGTGGCTAGAAAAATATCTGTGGACGTAGTAATTTTTCAACATGCTCATAAAATTGTAAAAATTACTCTAAACTCAGAATGTATTAATATATTTTATCCATAACCAGCTTAGATTTTTTAATTCTACATTTAAATTCAGTTTGTTGTTTAAAAAGTCAGGTAAGTTAAAATTCTGCATCCTATGTAAACCATATCTTTAATCTTCTTACACTTCGAACATCATTATTTCTGGTTTAAGAGGAAATGGTCATAATTGTGAATTTTATTTTTCATTACTTAGTAAAGCAACATGCATATACTTTTAAATACATTGGTAATTTATATATTTAATATCTAATATATGCAAATTTCTAATTTATTTGAATGATGTTATAAAACTTCACTTCAAGAATTTGATATTTTAAAATATTATCAACAAAAATTAAATTAATTAAGTAATTTAATTAATTATTAATATGCTTAATGTAATTATTATATTGTAGTCACTGTTTTATAGTTGTGTTACTACCCATTCTTCTATCAGTGTTTCAATATCCTTTAACTGTTATTCCATTGTCTCTCTCCTTTTCACACCTCTTCAGATTACAGTTTTATGTTTCTTAAAGTTACATACCACAAGTTGTATTTCCATTGGGAATTTTCTTTTATGATGTTGATAAAGGTATGATTTTTTTGTTTGTTTCTTTGTTTTGGGGCCACACTTTGAAGAACTCAGGGGTTACTCTTGACTCTGCACTCAGAAATCACTCCTGGTAGGCTCAGGGGACTTTATAGGATGCTAAGTATAGAACCCAGATTGGCTTCTTGTAGGGTAAATGTTCTACTATTGTGTTATGGCTCTGATCCTCTAAAAATAATTGTTGACAAAAATTATAAAAATAATAGAATAATTTATATTTGCAATTATTTCTTTCACATAATTTGTCATTTATGCTGTTTCCCTCCATATCTTCCAAAGCAGCTCTTTCTCAAAGTCTTTCTTATACAAGGAAATTAAGATGCTTGTTAACTCACAGAGATCATCAATGCTTATTAATCCTTAACAACTGAGGAGAAGGGATAGATTGTGAGTCTTGAATAGAAATACCTCATATCTGATCACAAAAAATGTTTCAACCTATATGGATGTAAATGCTGCTAACTATGTCATTTAAAATGAGGTTAAGAGTGACATAGGAAAATCATAATCATGGTTCATGTATTTGTAAAGCTCTGCTTTTCTTTTTGTTGTTGTTATTTTGTTTTCATTTTTTGGACCATACTTGATGTTGCTCAAGATTTAGTCCTGGCTTTATTCTCTGAAGTTACTTTTGGCAGGCTCAGAGGATCATATGGAGTGAGGATAAAACCTGGGTTGGTCGCATGGAAGGCTAAGATTCTACCCACTGTATTATTGCTTCAGACTCTGAATCTCTGGGTTTAATCTCTAGCAAGGAATGGTTCTAGGACTACCAAATATGACTCTCTCTTATAACCTCTTAAAGAAATGATTGAGAGTGGGACAAAGATGAATGAAATGTTCCTTTGGTTGTCTTTCCATTTTACAATGAGACATATAGAATAAAAAATATAAATAAACAAAATAATACTTTTCATTATTTTTATTTTACTTTTTTATTTAACAATTAAATAAAATATTTCTGAATTAATTAAAACATCTTGATATTAATAATATTTGATTGACAGAATGACATTTGAGTTAATTGTTGTGACAAGACATATATAGTATTTTATAAATTACTTTTTAGGTTTCATAATATGGCAATTAATGTTTAAATTCCATTAGGAAAGTTAATTAGAAAGTAGTTTAAATCTGTCACAGATGTTACAAAACAAACAAGTCAAACTGCTAATAACTATATGCCTATGATCAGGAAGTAATTTTTCATTAGATTCAAGGGAATTTATTTTTACTCATATTAAGTCAGTTGCTCATTTGATGATATAACCCATGTTACAATAAAAAATAAATTCAGTTTTTTTCTGCATTCCATGTTATTTCTTCCATTCCATACTGTTGTTTTGGAGATGAGTTTAGTGGTTGTGGTGGTGGTGGTGGTGAATGACAATGCTATTATTAATCTTGTTGCATTGTCAGATATCACAAATTCTCTTTTAGTTTATGGAAACATTCATGTATTTCATTGCAAACAATCATGTCCAGAAATGTGGTGGCAGTTCTGGGTAGAGAACAGAATCTAGTACTTTAAACATACAAGACATGAGTTCTACACTGAAAAACATTCCAAGACCCTAAAATATCCTCTTTGGATTTTAATTTTTTATTGATTCCATTATATCCTTCCCTTTGTATATATACATATATGTGTATATGTATACATAATAGGCACAAAGTATACATATACATGTTAAATTGCAAACTTTTAGGTACTCCTAAATTCTCACAAAATCCCAAGTGAATTGGAATGTCATAGCTAGCAATTGAAATGCAAAGTTATATTTTCTTTAACAATTAATATATATATATTGTTCTAAATAATGATTATAAAGTTTTGAAGATAGGTTAGTTGAGTAGTTCACAGTTACCAAAATATTTTTTGTCATTTTCAATGTAAAATCTACAGGGTTATATGAATCTTACTTCCTTGATCTTAAGATAGCTCTAGTAATCATAAGTACTTTTGACTTCGTTCTTTCCGTGTAACATTAAAGAGGGCCACAGTAATTTAGCATCCTTTCATCTAGACATGAAATTTTCATTCAACACCTTTACTTTTGAGAGATTTCCTTGATCAGTGTGGCAATAGAATATGTCAGAAGAAGCTGTTTCCAGGATCAGCTTCTTTATAAAAGCTGTTTTTATATTATAAAACATAGTTTCTTGGAGTGCCTAATTTTGGAACTCTGTAGTCAGGTTATGTGAAAGGACAATGAGTTCTTTAGACAAAAGAAACCAGGGCTTCCAGCTGAGCTCTCCAGAAGCAGCCAGCCTTATTTTATAATCCATATGAATGACCACTCCTGAAAACCAGTGCTACATCCCCTCATTCAGCTACTCAACTGATGTGACATGGAACAGAAAAAAAATCCATTCCTGCCACTCCAATCTAAATCTTAGATTCAAGTGAAAAATTAATGTTTACTGTTTAGATCAATTATTTTTAATAGTATGTGAAAGAAAATATAGATAAAATAATTATATTTGTCTGGGGAGAGAAAAATGTAAATTGTTGTCTTCAGTTTTCAAACCAAGGCAGCCTCAGAGATTACCCAAAGAGACACTTGATAAATTTTAAAGAGGGCAATATTTGCCTGAGCTAAGCTTACTGATAATGGGAGAAGATGGATTCCATACATGCACCTGGTAAATAAATGTATAGGATAAGCTTCTAAAAGTAAGATACTAGAATAAACGTAAGGCTAACAAAATGTAGAGTGTAATGCTATCGCTGTATATAATTTTTAGAAGAGGGACATCTTAGATGATCTATATTTATACAGATATTGAAACTTTTATAAAGATATTATAAGCATAAAAGTAAAGAAAAGTTCATGGAGGAGCTGCTGATTCAATGTTAATTTGAGTCTATGCCACTTGAAATTTTACTTTTTCTTTCTTGGTATTTGGTTTTGAGACCACACCCGGTGGTGTTCAGGGGTTACTCCTGGCTCGGCATTCAATAATCATTTCTGGCAGGAGCAGGGGGCTCACTATGGGGTACCGGGGATCTAACACCCATTGGTCATGTGCACTTAAATCTATCCATTGTGTTATCACTCACTCCCCTTACATAGACTCCTTACTTGAATCAATTTAAGGTTCTTAAAAAATTCTGCTGGCCTTTTAAATTTCACTTTATTAAATAAATATATATATATATATTTATATATATAAATATATATATTTAGTCTATTTAAAAGTGAAATATGATAGAGTAACTAGTAAACATCATTTTCTTTTACTCCAGGTAAGATAAAGGGTATTAGAGCCCCCATAAAACTTTTTCACAAGTGAATTTCAAAAAATTTTTCTTCCAGCAAATATTATGATCTAAATATCATTTCCCTGTACTCCTTATAAATGACAAGAGCAAGATGGTCCATTTCCAAGTTAAACATGATCTTAGAAAAGGAGCTTAACATTTTTAAGGACTTATTTAGCAATTATGCCATAAGTTGGTGTTGTATCACCAATAAAATGAAAATAAGTTTACATCATATTCAAGTTACTATAAATTATATATTCTTCATTTATTTATCTTTTTTATTTTTTATTTTAATCAAAGTTAATTACAAATATATCACAGTAATATTTTAGGTACATAATGATATCGAATCAGGGGTGTTCTCATCACCAATGTTGTCCTCCCTCCACCCGTGTTCCCAGCATGCACCCCGTATCCCCCTCTTTTACCCTCAAGACTGCTATTATAAGTGGTCCTCTCTGTGTCTAGTATGTTGTAAATTGGATATCGACTCGTTGTTGGCTTTGAATTTTGTGTTTAAGTTTGATCATTTTCTTACTTATACTTAATGTTCATAAGACTGTTTAGTATTGGTACAGCCCTAATTTGTTTTTTGGGGTCATTTTTAGTCTTAGGCACTTTGATTCATAATGTTTTTAATGAGAGGGAATTATTAATATTCAACCCTCCACCAGAGAGCCTCAGGACTCCAAGTCTCAAAACCCTTGTCTCCTTCCTTAATAAAGCTCTAGATAAACTCTCTAGGTAAGTTTTCAGATACTGTTGCTATTGATGATTTCTCTCTTACTAAATTTCTTTATATCTCACCTTGTTTATGAACTTATTTATTTCACTCTTACTTATGAACACTGTTAGGTGTTAAAAAAAACTTGGCTAACATAAGTTGATTTATGACCTTCGTTTTTCAGGGAACGTGTATGTGATTTTATCTAAATGTCTCCCCTTTTTCGTCCCTTTGCTGTTGTATTGATCTGTGCTTAAAAGGTGTTTCACACGTGCTCGCTGGGGATCATAGTTTCATCATTGTAATACTACTGCACACACTGATTGTTTGTTCTGGGAGTTACTGTGAAGTATGCACACATGATCTATTAGAATTACCTTCTTATAGTTATTGAGTTATTGAATTTGCAGTAGTTATACACTGTGCTTGTGCGCACTTAATTGTGTGCCGGAGTTAATACACTATTGCTGTGCTAAGGACTCTAGGAAGCAGAATATCAAAAATACTTGATGCTCAGGTGGCACTGAGGATTAATACTGGGTCTCTTTCTTTAAAGGGAAGCAAATTTTTGTCACTGAACTTTACCTTGGTATTTCTATATAGATTTTTTATTACATGATTGGATAATGGGAATTTGACATTCCATATCTGCCTCAGTTCATTCAGATTATATTTCTTGGATTTATACTTAATTTAAGATAAGTAATATTCATGTAGGAGTTTTATTCAGAATTATTATGTCAAACTACAAATAAGCATATTAAGATGCACAGTTTATTATTTTTATGCAAAACTACTCACGTAATTTTATATATTTATACATAATTCACTATAGGATAGCTTCGTATTTCATATGCTAAAATGTTTCTCATGATCAATTTTGTTGTACTTGGTCACACGTACCATTTTTATAATTAAATTGAAAAAATGGTTTTGACCTCTATGGAATCTTTTCTTATACAGTTGCAGTAATTATTTTCTCTCCTTGTAATTTAAATTGCAACAGTAGCAAATGGCTTTAGAGCAGTGGTTGGATAGAGAAGGTTAATTTTCCCCAAAATAGAAATCTCCAGCTGTCCCTATGATAACTGAGAAAGTCACAAGAGTAAGTGAATTCAATGAAAATTATATCATGAATATTAAATGATAGCTTTGATAGGTTTATATATAGCTGTGTCTATTTGAATATATAGTACAAATGGGCTGAAGAAAAGTGTACGTCCTGAACTGCCATTGTGCTCTTAATAATGTTTAATCAGTTTATATTGTATACATTGAATTTAACGAGTGCTATACCCAAAAGAAATAACTATCCCAACAACTTTTTGTTTATGGAATGAATTATGGGTCCATATGGAGGAACAAGGATCACAGAAGGACATAGATTTTGCAAAAATTGTGTGCCTTAGATATAGAAAATTTCAGGTTCAATTACTTTCACTTCTTCATTTGGAGCTGAAGTACGTGAAATGGTTATTTGCACTTTTGAAACAGATTTAATATCAAAGAGTAATATTTGTTTCATGCTAAGCAGTTGAGATCAGGTTTACTACTCAATAGTACATTGAGGTACTTGCTTTAAAAAGCATGCAAAACATGTGTTTTCCTGAGTATGTTTCTCAACACAGCCCCTACCTCCAAAAAAAAGTGTACTGGTACAATAATGTTAGCAGAGTGGTAGGGCATTTACCTTGCATTTGGCAGACCCAGGACTGATGCAAGCATCCCATATATATGGAATCCCATATATTATATGGCATTCTATATAGTCTCGCAAGCCAGGGGCAATTTCTGAATAAGAGTTAGGAGTAACCTCTGAGTGCAGCCAGGTGTGACCCCCCAAAATAAAAATAAAAGTGTCCTGACTTGTCAAATTTTGGATTTTGAAACAACTCTTAGTTTTTGCTTTTGTTTTCTTTATTTTGGGCCACACCCAGTGACAGTCAGGGGTTCCTCCTGGTTATGCGCTCAGAAATCGCTCTTGGCTTGGGGGATCATATTGAACCAGGGGATCAAATCGAGGTTTTTCCTGGGTCAGCCTCTTGCCAACCAAATGCCTTACTGCTGGACCATCACTTTGGCCACAGGATTTTGAAAGAACTCTTAATGGAATAATTTCTTTAAAGTCTTGATATTAGAGAAAATCTTTAATTAAGACACTTGTCTTGCATTCTCTTGACTTTAGTTAGATTTCACTCCCAAATAAGGTTCCTGATTACCCCTAGGTCTAGGAGAAACCTTTAAACACAGAGACAAGACTAAACTGGGAACACTGACAGGTGCTGTCCCTAAAACAATGGGAAATTAAAATGAAACATGCATATTATGCTCTAGTACACGTTATGAGATATTTATTTTAATTTATTTTAGATTTAGTTCCTACACTGACCATTATTCAGGATTACTCCTATAATTCAGTGATCACTCCTTGCAGCTGCTCAGGGAAAATGAAACTGGGTCAACTATATGAAAGGCCAGTGCTTTAATCTGGCACTATTTCTTCAATCCAGGATTTTACATGTTCACCAACAATAACACTTGTTTTTTAATGAACAAAAAGGTTACTTAAGATATTAGTTAATGAGCAAGAATGAATAGAAGAGAAAAAAACATTAAAATCACAAGTAGCAATGTTATTTTTTAGCATTTTTAACAAGTTTTGTGAAGAGCCAATATTCAATTTATTGGCAGCATAATCTTGACTTAAAGACGGTTGTCCACTTCAGAGTGCAGGCAGTTTTTGCTCATTAAAAAGAATACAGTTATTTACCATTGTTACATAGTAATCTATCAATTTTAGTAGGGCTTGTCCAATCAATACTTTATTGTTTCTGAATACATAATGAACTACTTAAATGCCCCAAACTACGAACACTATTTGAATGAACCAGGGACATTAGATCATCTTTCTAAAGATAAAAACAGAAAAAAAGAATGGAAAGTAGCTCTCTAGCTCACTTCAAAACCTTAAAACCACAAACCAATTTACCATGAATATTTCTTTTAATTAGAATTCTTGCTTTCATATAAATATGTTTTAATTAAAATTCCAAGGTGAGTATGTAAATAAAGACTTGTTCAGTGAAAAGCAAGTATGACAAAAAAATTCATCCTATTTAGAATTATGAAGTTGATTTGAATGCCAGTAAAGTGTATCATATATTCTATTGTTAAGGTCTGGAGTCTAAAGACAAGACCACACAATTGAAATAAAGCAAAGCAAGACATTATTTCATCTACCAACATTCCAAACTGAATGACCAGGGCCACTCCTAGAGAAGCAACCAACCAGTAGGATAGAAACCAGCATGTATATGATTTACACAGTGAAGCTCATAGTTGGGAAATGAAAACAGCCTTAAATGGGATGGTCAGATAATTGGGGAGTGTATGGTCAGATCTCTGGGTGGTTTGGCCAGGTGATGTAGGTGGTTTCTTGTAGTTTATAACTAGATCTTGCATTATTCCACAGAAAAGTGGTACTTCTTTTTAAGAACAAGGAACTATGTTTTCTCTGGTTCAGAGCCCATGGTAACTCTGGGTCCTTCACATCTATCATTAGAAAATGAACTACAACTGCATACCATTAATTATAAGCTCTAATGGTTTATAAATACTACTTCTGCTGCACTAACAAATTATAATAATAATATAAAGTAGGTTAAATATTGAAGATTGGACATTTTATTATAGCAACTTTGAAAATGTATTTTTGTTTCTTTATAAATTTGATTATTTGAAGGTAGATTGATCTTATTTGTAACTAACTGCTATTAATATTTCATATAATTTAGAAATCATTCATCATTAAAAATTTATATAAAAATTGGCAGAGTTTAGCCTATCAATATTATAGTATTATATAGCTGTTTTGTTTTGAGTCAATATCTGTCAGTGCTTAGGAATTATTCTTGAGTCTGTTCTCAGAGCTCACTCCTGGACAGCTCCTAGGACCATATGGCATGTCAAGGATAAAAGCGAGTCAGCTGGGTGTATGGCAATCTCCCAACCTTCTGTGCTTTTGTTCAGCCAGTCCCTACAATTGTTTTTAAGTTAATTTTTTGTTAGTTTTATGGGGGGTTCAAACCTGAAAGTGCTTAGGCTTACAGCAAAAGCTTGGGAATACCTTATGCAATGTCCAAGATTAAACCAGGTTAGAAGCTTGGAAGATAAGTGTATGACACATTTTTATGTATTTATATATCATATATAAAATGATTCCTGCCCTTCAAGGAACCTTTATGTTGATCAAAAAGAATGTACTAAATATCACGTATTTAGTAAAAAATACAAGTAAAAATAGGAATTTGCCAAATAACTTAGAGAATTTTCTGAAGCATTCTTTCTCTCCTCCCCTCCTCTTCTCTCTCTCTCTCTCTCTCTCTCTCTTTTTTAATTTTATTTTTGGTTTTTGGGTCACACCCGGCAGTGCTCAGGGGTTACTCCTGGCTCCATGCTCAGAAACTGCTCCTGGCAGGCACGGGGGACCATATGGGGCACCGGATTCGAACCGATGACCTTTTGCATGAAAGGCAAACGCCTTACCTCCATGCTATCTCTCGGGCCCCTATCTCTCTCTCTCTCTCTCTAGTAGGATTGTTTGTGGTGGCTGAGATGGGCTGATTGAGTGCTATAATAGGAGCAGAAACTGGAGGAGGCAGTTCCAAGGTGCACAGGTGTGCAGTACCTCCCACTTGTAGAGGCCCAAAATTAGGGATGTATTTGACCGCACAGTCATTCTGTGATGAGCTCTTGGTAAAGCAAAACTTGGTAAAGTTTAAATTGGTAAATTTAAACTTGAAGATGCTAGCAACCATATTAACTTCTAGCAACCATATTAACTTCTTGTTCCAATGTTGGGTATGGGTGGACATAATGACTTAGACAATGTGGAAATGTACAACTTTGTGCTGGGTCATAGTGTGAATATGAAAGTTCAACAGCAAAGAACTATCTCTAAGGTATTTTTTTATATTTCATACAAGCAACAGGCTGTGTTCATTAGAGGAGACTGCTTGCTGTCTGAAGGCATTGCACATTGGCTCACAGGGCAGAGAACATAGTCATGTAATCTTTTGTTTTTGTTTTTGAGCTACACCCTGTGGCATCCGGGGGTTACTTCTGGCTTTACACTCAGAAATCGCTTCTGACAGTCTCAGGGGAACATATGGGATGTCCGGGATAGAACCCAGGTCTGTTCTAGGTTAGCCACGTGCAAGCAAACAATCTATTGCTGTGCAATTGCTTCAGCCTCTAAATCGACTGCACTTCATAAGTTCTAGCTCTGTTTATAAGTAGACCATGAGAGGAGATGTAGTATGTTTCTAATCAGATTTCAGTTATCTTTTTTAAATTTGGAGTTCTATAATTTGAAACAAATAAGCCTAAATTGAAAAGAGTACTAGTTAGAGAGAATTAAGTTAATGCCTGGGAATTTTGATCAGAGTTATTGTAAGAATATTTATCATGACACTTACAAATAGTTTATTAAAATAAGATTCTTGGCAATAAGTCTTATGATTACAAATACTCATAATATATTAATTGTCATTTCTGTGTATTTGGAAAGTTGAAGTTGGTAATATTACTCAGTATGCAATATAAATAAAAATAAAGTAATGTAAACAACATACAAGTTATTATAAAATAAATTATAAAAATTACTTTTAATATATGAAGTAGCATTATAAAATATTCATCCAGGTTGATATATGATGTAACACCCTTAGTGAAGTTTTTGGTTGTCTTGTTTTGTTTCGTTTTGTTTGGAGCCCCGTCTGGCTATGCTTAGGCAATTCCTGGTGCTACAGTCAAGAATCAGTGCTGGGGAACATATTGGTAAACCATGTTGGAAACTATGTGCAAGGCAAGTTTCCTAACTGCTGTGTCATCTCTCTATTATATTTAACTACACTTTAAATTGCTTTCAAGTTAAATATTTTCTAAGTAAGAAATCTATTGTTCTTATTTTTACATTGAACTGTTCTTGGTAAAGTAGCCAAAATATTGTTTTTCATATAAAGTAAGAAAAGCATATTTGTCTTCATAGATAAGGATATTTTTGCTTCATGTGTTAAAAATATCCACTAACTGGCCTGTGTAGACAATATTTTAAAAGATAAAAATGGCTTGCTGCCTGATTGCCATGTATCTTGACTTCTCCATAGGGCGTCTAGACCAAAGAAGCCCCAGAGATGCCACCAGACTCTTGAAACCAAAACAGATTAAAACAAATAGGGAGAGAAAATGAACAAACACTTCTCAGATGAAAAAAAAAAGATCAAATCTCAAGTCAGGAGATGCTTAGCACCACTTTTTATTAGAAAAATCCAAAACTGGACAATAAAGATAAGTTATCTCACAGCAGCTGAAATGGCATATAGCAGCAAAAATATTAGGAATAATCTATGCTGGTGTGAAAAGTGGTAAAAGGAAACTTTCATCCACTATTGGAGGAATGTTGTCTGGTTCGACCACCATGGAAAATGGGATGGAGAGTTCTCAGTAAACTTTGAATTAAGCTGCCATATGACCCATCAATTTTTCTTTTGTGTATCTACTCCCAGGACTTAAAATAAACAGCCATAGCAAAGAATTTATGTATTATATAATTATTATTCACTCTTAGCACTGAGCTAATATAGGAAATCAACAACAGATGACTGGGGAGCTGGGTGGTGGCACTGGAGATAAGGTGCCTGTGCTAACCTAGGACGGACCACGGTTCGATCCCCTGGTTCCTCATGTGGTCCCCCGTGCCTGCCAGGAGAGACTTCTGAGCGAATAGCCAGGAGTAACCCCTGAGCGTCACCGGGTGTGGCCCAAAAACAAAAAACAACAACAGATGACTGATTTCAATTACGTGGCACACAGATATACACACATATGTACAGTGAAATCCTTTGTAGTTGCAAAGAATTAGACAGTTTGATGCAATCTCACTTACCTGTGTTACATATACTAACTGGATAAGGAAATGTAAAGATTACCCTTCACCCAAAACTTAGTGAGCTTAAAGACAGAGAAGAAATCAAGGTAGGATGGAAGAAGACAGAAAAGGACAGTAATGGGAGAACAGGGTTTGGGGCTTTAGTTAAATTGTTATGAGGGAGAGTGGTATACAATACATCTACTGGACAGACTCAAAAGTACTAAAAACAAGGGATCTAAACCGTAACCATTAGACTTTGTCTATAAAGGAAGTAGGCAGGTGTTGGATGGAATAGGCGATGGAGAGTGAGGGTTGATGAATTATGGGAACACTGATGGTGGGATTGGTGCTGAAATCATATCCCTAAAAATCAAATATCAATAACTTTATAAAGCACAGTTCTTTTTTGTTTGTTTTTGGGTCACATCCTGAAGTGCTCAGGGGTTACTCCTTACTCTGCTCTCAGAAGTCACTCATGGCAGGCTTGGGAGATCATATGGAATGCCTAAATTCGAACCGGGGTCTGTCCTGTGTTGGCCATGTGCAAGGCAAAGGCCTTAATGTTGCTCTATCGATCCGACCTCATAAATCACAGTTCTTTAATGAAAAAGAATTATTAAAACAAAGTAATTATAAGCAGGAAAAAATAAAAGAAAAAGTATAAAGAGGTTTAGAATGCTATATTAATTATTATGCTTACATTTAAAATTAATAATCCTTTAAAAATGAACATCTTACAATAGAAAAAATACTTATATGTTATTTACCATTGATACTGATTCTGAAAATTCAGTGAGCTGCTGTCAATTCCACTTTCAATTTGAAATAATTGAAACTAAGAGGTCATGCAACTGAAATAAGATTACTTAGCTAAAGTTCAAAGATGTTTAATGATTTTAATCTTGTTTTGATGCTTTCTCTAAAATATCATAGAACACATGAAAATTGTTATAATATACTGCAATAAAATAAGTTTATTATTATCAAACAATATTAGAAACTCATGTTTTCATAAATTTTCCTTTGATATAGGAGGAACAAAGGGGTGATATCTATTTAATATGCAAATCAAAATTAAAATGACAATCTGTATGTATATAATTAGAACTGTGTATATGCATCAATTCATTGTTTTAGCATTTTAAATTAGATTTCAAATTAATAAGTGCATCTGTGACATTTCACATCAATTGAAACAATATAGTTATTAACTTAATTAAGAAACAAAAATTTATTTCATGTTTTCCTACACTATTAGTCATTAAGGGGTTAAAGTCTAATAGCTATTTTTCTAATTATCATTCATAATGTTATTCAACTAGTAATCATTTCTTGTTTCTTCAGTTACTTTTATTAATTTTTAGAATAAAAAAACATTTTACTTCAAATAATTTTTAAAATATTCCTTTTATACAGGAAGTACTTTGGACTCTAGAAAACTGTCTGTACTCTAAAAGGGCACCATAGCTATAAAGCTCTACATGTAGGATTAAAAGCTCGTGGTGCTCAGGGCTTGCACCTGACTCTGTGTTCAGATTAAACTCTTGGAAATGCTCAAGATTACAGAGGGCAATTAATAATGTACATATGCCTTAATGCCTTATGCCTTAATCCTGTACAATCTATCTGACCCCAAAATGTTTTATATAAAATGTTTCAAAAATTGGGGGCCGGAGAGATAGCATAGCGGGCATTTGCCTTGCAAGCAGCCGATCGAGGACCTAAGGTGAATGGTTAGACTCCCGGTGTCCCACATGGTCCCTCGCTCCTGCCAGGAGTTATTTCTGAGCAGATAACCAGGAGTAACCCCTGAGCACCACTGGGTGTGGCCCAAAATAAAATAAAATTAAAATAAATGTATATATATATAAAGTTAAAAATATGCTACAGGTAGTTCTTATATATTCTTCACCTAATTTGTCTTATTGTCAATAATTTATATTAGTCTATTGTATTTATTTAATTAATAAACCAATATTATCATGTGATCATGTATAGTAGTCTTTCCATGTTAATAGATTTTAATTCATATATAACAATAAAATTGATATGTACAGAATACTGTGTCAAATGACATTGTCAATTTGCCAGACTTCTCTGGGCTTTAGGACATTCCAAGGGGTTTCATGTTTCTGGTGACTTTGGCAATTTTGGGAAAAACTAGCTAAGTATTTTATTGCTTTGTATTCTGCATATTCTACAGTAAAAGGGATATAATGTGGAAAAGGGTAACTGAAGTAAGTGTAGCTAGAAAGCTTAAGACTGTGTTATGACACAAGAATACAAATGTCTATTTAAATATAAAAATGTCAAACACACAATTAATTAATATTATAAAACTATTCAAGTGTTTATTATTATTGTTATTATTTGGGGTTATTTGTTTTTGTTTTTTTTGGGGGTCACACCCGGCAGTGCTCAGGGGTTACTCCTGGCTCCATGCTCAGAAATTGCTCGTGGCAGGCACGGGGGACTATATGGGGCCCCGGGATTCGAACTGATGACCTTTCGCATGAAAGGCAAACGCTTTACCTCC